>JACEFZ010028388.1:115000-177500 GCA_014155875.1 Cepaea nemoralis | reverse complement strand
ATTTAATTCATATACGTAGTCATATAACCTCTCCCGTTCCCGACTATCTGTCTTGTCTGTCTATCTGTCTGTCTGTCTGTCCCGGCCCGGCTTCACCCAGTCCCTGGTGGGGAGCATCTCATTTAATTCATATACGTAGTCATATAAGCTCTCCCGTTCCCGACTATCTGTTGTCTGTCTATCTGTCTGTCTGTCTGACCCGGCCCGGCTTCACCCAGTCCCTGGTGGGGAGCATGTCATTTAATTCATATAAGTAGTCAAATAAGCTTCCGTTCCCGACTATCTGTCTGTCTGTCTATCTATCTGACCCGGTGTGGTTTCGCCCAGCTCCTGGCGCACAGTAACTTAAAAGAATGTCCTTCCACACACCATTCATTATTTTTAATGAAAACTGTTTTTAATCACCGACATGACAGTTGATAAGTTCTGTAAGCAGAAAAATATGGGTTGCAATGTTATGCATTATGCATTATTTTTATGCAAACTTTGAAAATGCCTTAAAGATTATATCATTATTTATTATAACTCATATGCCTGAAAATAACTATAGACAAAGAGTTTAACAATAGTGCAAGTAAGTCCAACAATATGACTATAAAGTATATAGAAATGTTATTAAAAGTTATGCCCCTTGAAATAACTTTTCTAGAGTGAAGTCCCCCTGCTATATAGAACTTAAATAATGAAAATGAAAAAGTAAATGTTATTAAATAAGTAGAAGATTTTACACTAAGAAACTATTATAGTCGGTTGCACAGGTATGAAAGGAAGACGTGTAGAAAATTTCATCTCAATCGGATGTACCGTTATCGAACGCATCCAATACACACAAACAAAGTCACATACACTCTGTTTTATAGATATAGATTAACAATGGTACTTCTACAAAATATGGTAGTTGTTTTGTATTTGTACCTCTGTAACATATCTGTTATTTTCTTCTCTAGATTTTGCCAAGTGTCTTTGTGTGTCTGATTTGGTTGACATGGGAAGACTATTCCGTACACTTTTATAAGATTGTTTGATGTTAAGTCAAATGAAAAATCCGCCTTATTTTTCCATTTGCCTAAGCCCATTATAGTAGATTTTTGGACGTTTAATTTTGCCCCACTCCCTTTGCCGAAAAACGAGAACGTTTCCAAAATGATCCGTACAGATTTTTCAGTTGTCGGAAAGAAAATGGTACCGTCCGCATAAGCACGCAGCTTTTGTTCACCCTTCCCTGGTATGAACGTACCCCTGACATTGTCGTCCTGTCGTATCTTTTCTAGAAGTGGCTCTAGAGCGACAACGTACAGTAATGGGGACAAGGGACATCCCTGTCTCACTGACCTAGTCAACTTGAAAGAATTGGTTAGGGTATGGTTTAATAGAATCCGACTTTCCGGTTTCATATATAAAATTTTGACCCATGTCCGAAAATAATTTCCTACGTTGCAGTGTGAGAGAGTTTTGTGGAGGTATGAGTGAGATATTCTGTCGAATGCTTTTTCTTGATCTAAAGAGAGAATTGAGGACTGACAGTTTTTCAGATGTGTGTAGTTGATGATGTCCCTTATGAAGTGTGTGTGTGGCTGGATATTACGGTGTTGCACACTACATTGCTGGTCTTCGTAAATGAGAGATGACATTACTGGTTTCAATTTATCGTCAAAGCCTTTGTTAAAATCTTGTAGTCTACATTTAAAAGCGAGATCGGTCTGTAACTCTTTAAAAGTGTCTTGTCGGTGTTCTCCTTCGGAATAAGAGTGATGTAAGACGTGTTGAAACTGGATGGGAGTTCTTGTTTTTGGAAAGATTCAGAGACTACTGTTAGTAAAGGGGACCTAGAAGAGGAAAGAAAAACTGATAGAATTCAGCGGTAATACCGTCAGGGCCAGGCGATTTGCCATTCTGCATTCTATGAACCGCTTGTGCTATATCTGTTAGTGTTAATTCAGTGTCTAGTGTTAGTATCTGTTCCTCTGTGAGTTCTTTTGTGAATTTCTTAAAGTGTTCTTGCACGTGCGGCTGTGTGTTTTCCTCTGTATAAAGGTTCTTGTAATAATCTTCAAAGGCTAAGGCTATTTGTTGTGCCTCGACTTGTATATTTCTTTCCCTGTCAATTATCTGGCCTATCTGTCTGCTGCGCTGTATGTTTTGTTCTAAAGATAGGTATTGTTTACTCGGTATCTCTTGTGTTATAGATTGTAACTTTGTTCGCAGTAAAGCCCCCTGAAATCGATGATGTCTGTGGAGATCTAATTCTTCCTGTAATGCTATGATGTGTGGTGAATTTTTGTCTGTCTGTAGTAAGAGCTTAATTGCATTTTCCAATACTCTTTCTTGTTGTAGTTTTTGCTTGTGTATTACTGCTGCTAGTGTTTTTGTTCTCTCTCGTATAGTTTGTTTAAGTGTTTCCCAGAGTTCTCGCGCATTACCCTCTGGTATATCGCTTGTGTATATGAGGATCAGGTTTGTTATGCAATCTACATAGTCCTGATTTTGTAAAAGTGTGCAGTTAAGTTTCCAGTGGGGAGATCTTCTAAGATGTGGTGTTGCTTGTACTGTGTTTATTGTTGCAACTACAGCCTTATGTACAGCGTCTCCTGTAAATGCGTGACTTGTGTTATATGATGTGTTATGGGCGCATAAATTCTATCTAATCGCGCTGCTCTATTATGCACATTGTTTGTGTGTGTTGTATCTATTCCATGGGAATGCATCTGCCTGTATGTTAGCCCATGGATATCTAAAATTGTTTGCAATGTGTCTAATTGATGTTCCTCCTCCCCCGTTGTGTTCCTAATTTGCATTCTTACATCTCCATTTATAAGGTCAGTGCGCCGAAAGTACGCAATAAAATCACCCCTAGAATGATGTTGTGACCCCGATATGAGCGTGATAATAAATTTTCCAGTGTTTGGTAGAAGAGCGGCTGATTTCTGTAGCCAGGCCGGTGCGTGTATGTTGACAATTGTGTATTTATTTATGTTATTTCTCACCTGTACTATAGCTATCCTACCCTGGCAGTCCCTGTCCTTCTCTATAATCTGCCACCTGTCCGATGTCTGTATTATTGCTGTACCCAATCCGATATGTTGAGTACTAAGACTAAAACATGAGTGTCTTAGACCTAAGCATGTTGTGATATATGATGCGTTTTCGTCGGTTTTAACGTTAGTTTCCTGAATGAGTATAAAATCAGGTTTATATTTGTGTATGAGTGGTATAAGATGATTAATTTTGGATCTTATACCTCTAATGTTAATACTCATTATTTTAATTTCCGCTGCCATTTTTGTTGTAAAATAAGAAAAGGTTGAGCATAATTATGTTTCTTGTTTCAAACTGTCTGTATTCATGTTATCATTTCTGGAGATAGTCAGTAGATTCCTTCGCCGGGCTTGAAATCTTTAAGATTTCAAAGATCTCGACCATCCCCGAATGGACGCCCTTTCATGTTTACTCTGGTTTCTCTTCACAACGTATATACGGCGATAAATAGTAACTAACTCCATGTCTACGTAATGTGGCAGAGGTTCTTTCGGGTTGTACAGAAGTAACCACTTGTCCGTGCTGTTTTTTAGCTTATGCACTTCCGCGTTTATATCTCCCGAAATATCCGCGGCTATTTGCTTCGCTGTCTCAACCTTTGCGGTTGTAGGCATCCAGTGAATCATAGCCTTGGTCTTTTCCTTCTCTATGTTTTCAATTACGATCGTTACTTTGGGATCCTGCAGTTCATGCTTCATCCCGTGAAGCCGTTCATAATGAGCCGCCTTTGCTTCCGGTGTCAGCGTAGCATACCATCTTTTAGGGTCCTCAAAACGGTAGATGGATTTTATCCCTTCCCTACCGATCCCGCAAGGTCCCCTCAAGACGCTCGCCATCAGCGAGTAGTTGAACCGGAATACATGAGGTCCTGATATAGAAAACACAAGTGTGTTGGCTTGATGGAACGCTCCTCCCTCGAATCCTTCACTCGTGTTGACTTTGACACGTTTTACAATTTGGTTTTCCATCTTATATAATCCGTGACAGAGGAAATCTTCAATGCGGAAGCACAGATACAGATACACGTGGTGAAAACAATCGAAAACACTTCCACAAAATTGAAATCACTGATATATTTGAGTAATCCGTGACAGGTGAAATTTTAATCCAGATCTACACGTGGTGATAAACTATCGAATTCACTTCCACAAAATTAAAATCACTGATATTTTTAAATAATCCGTGAAACAGAAAAACGTTTATACGTTGTGAAGCGAAACCAGTGAAAGTTAGCTTTATTTATTTATTTATTTATTTTTTAAAACTTTTATTGAGTGTTAAAATCGTTGCAAAGTGTATTGTTCGTGTTTTTACAGAGCGTTGCATGTGGGCGTGTAGGTGACATATGAGCAAAAATACAAATATTTTATACATTTAAACATTCCTCCATTGACATTGTTGTAAGGAAATATTTTAAATCAACAGCGTGATGGTAGTGGGCTGCTATTATTTCCCCTGCCGCCCCGCTCTCCTGTCGGCTCCAAAACTCCTACCAAGTACCCATAGTTGCCATTCTAGATATTTTATATCCAGATCTAGAGGTTTTTGCCGGCATCTGGATACCGTTTTCTGACGTTTGGATGCTGGATGCAATTCTAGATACTTTTCATTTGGAGTCGGATATTTTGAATACTTTCTAGATTTTACTTTTCTTTCGGTGTCATTTACCCATTTTTTGTTCTGACTGGACGCGCGTAAATTATGGTAACTGCCATTATTTAAACTTTGAACTGACTTGGGTCAACGCTCAACAATCTGGCAACCCCCCCCCCCCCCCCCCCCCCCCACCCCCCCCCCCCCCCCCCCCCCCCCCCCCCCCCCCCCCCCGGTAATGAGTAAAGGGCGCATAAGGGCACTGAAGAAACTTTTGGTCAATAAACATTTAAACTTAAAGAATTTGGCTGCAATTGGAACCGATAATGCATCGGTAATGGTCGGTATCAACCATGGCGTGTATGCAAAATTGAAGGAATATATCCCATCTTTATTCCTCATGAAATGTGTATGTCATTCCTTGCAGCTAGCATTATCACATGCCTCATCAGTCAGAATGTTTACCAAGGAATTTGGAATTCCTTATTGCTGAAACACATAACTGGTTCTCCAAATCATCTGTCAGACAACAGCAATATAATAATTTATATAAAGCATTAAATGATAGTTCCTCACCACTGAAAATTATGTCATATTGCAAAATTAGATGGTTATCAATTCAACCAGCTGTTGAAGTAATTGTGAACCGATGGTTGGAGTTGAAGATACACTTCGAAATTGATTGATTGATTGATTGATTTAGGAATCGACATCACAGCATTCGGGGCATTCCCATAAGTGCTCCGTCCCCATCCTCAGCTGCCAGCGAAGAGTTCCAACACTAATAGTACCAGTAGCAATCTGATTATAAGTCCGTCTCGCCTTTCCTCTGAGCGTTGAGCGTCGGCCAGATCCCTTCTTCACTCCTCGTTGTCTCATTCTTGCCAGACCATGGTAATCCATTTGCTCCTCCGAGGTGTGCACGTGCTCCCACAAGGCCGCAACCACGTCTGCCTTGTCATGTATCAATACTCCACCAAGTTCTGCAGAGCCAGCCAATCTGTCCGCCTGTGACAATTTAAAGATGTCTCAGGTAACAGTCCATTCCGTGAGCTCTTTGAATGTGCGATGTCTGCCATGATACTACCCCATTCAAATGCTGATGCGGAAAGAGTTTTCAGTACATTATCTTTTCTGTGGTAATTCAAATGTGGGTCGTGTCCTCGTGGTCTTCGTCGGTGTCTTCATCAGTGTTTATAAAAAGTGGACCTTCATTGTCGCTGTTTTCATTTTGTTTTGTAGCAGCTTTCTTGTATGGTTTGGAAGGGGAAGGGGAAGATCTTCCTTCCTCTTCTCTTATGTCTTTGTTGTTTGAGGAATTTCTTCTCTCTGTCCACTGTCGTTTTTCTGCCGTAGTGGACGGTTTTGAAACCGTCGTCGTTGGTTTCTTGTGAAATGTTTTTGTTTGGGTTTCTGCGGCTGTCTCCGTGGTCACCGGTCTGCCAGTTACCTCGATGTCATCTTGGACAGCGTTGTTTTTCTGTGTGTCGGCCTTACCGGTGATTGCCGGGAAATCCTCTTGTGTTGGTTCAGAAGTTTTCTTGTTATTGTCTTTCTTCTGCCGCCTTGTCGGGCATTTATTTGACCAGTGATCGTCTAGACTGCAAAATGGACATTGGGTCCGGCGACCGGGCATAGCGAACATTATGCGGTGGTCGCCTGTTATTTTCCCTGGCGCCGTGATCTTTGCGTAGTGCGGCACTGGTTTTGTGGGGGTGCACAGCACTCCCCACTTGCCACCACCGTATTGGATTCTGAAAACTTCCGCGTTTTCGTCTCCAATCATCTTTTCGACTATGAACTTTACTCCCTGTGGAGAAATAGTGTTGGGAAGCCAATGAATCGTAACTCGGTCCCTTTCTCGTTCCAGGTGCTCTATTGATAGCTCCAGTCCCTCCGCCGGCAGCTTAACTGTTTTGCCATGAAGGCCTTTGTATACTGCCACATGGGCCGCCTGTGTCAGATTGGCATACCACCGAGTAGGTACTTCATACCGGTATACGTCAGTAATGCCGCCATGTGGTACTCCACATGGGCCCAGCAGCGTGTTAACTTTATATAACTAGAGATTCCATCCATCCATCATGTGCCATGCCGGTAAGCGTGGGCGGTCATGTTCTGCCATCTCACTCGATCACCAGAGTCGTGGATCAGCTCCGCGTTTCTGTCTCGACCATGCCACAAGGCCAAGCCATCCAGGTACTTGCTTCTAGGTCTTCCCCTTGGTCTGTTCCCCTCGATCTTACCAGTTGTCACCAAAATCTCCAATCCATTTCTTCTCATAACATGCCCAAAAAATTTTGACTGTCTACGTCTAATTTCTCTAATCAATTTACGATCTTCATTTGTTTCTTGAAGGACTTGTTCATTGGTCTTTCTGGCTGTCCATGGTATTCTTTGCATTTTCCTCAGAAACCACATCTCTACAGCCATCAGATGTTTTTCAGCCTGACTGCTCATTGTCCACGCTTCACATCCATATAAAAGTACAGGTTCAATGTAGCATCTCAACACTCTTTTTCTCGTTTCAATTGACATCTTTTTATTGGTCAATATGTTTTTCATCTTGCTAAAGGCTACTTTTGCCATGGCGATTCTTGTTCTAATCTCTTCAAGGCATCTCCATTCAGATGTTATTACTGTTCCGAGATAATTGTACCTGCTCACTTGTTGAAGAATATTCCCATTTACTTGTATATTACATTGTGGTATTTCGTCCTTCCTAGTGACGACCATAATCTGTGTCTTTTTACAATTTAATTCTAACCCTAGTTGTTCACTGTGTGTAACAATCGCATCTACTAAATTTTGCAGGTCCTGTTCATTGTCTGCAATCAAGACTGTATCATCTGCATATCTAATGTTATTGATGCATCGTCCCCCAATGTTGATTCCTTCCATATCTTCAATATTTCTGAAAATACTTTCACTGTACAGGGAAAACAGATCTGGAGACATTACACATCCCTGTCTCACACCCCTTTTAATAGGCTGATATTGGCTTACTTCATTATCAACTCTTATGGCAGCTTGTTGTTTCCAATATATGTTTTTTACAAGTCTAAGATCTTTTCCATCAATTTGTAGATCTTCAAGCATCCTTATCATGTTGACATGTCTCACTTTATCAAAAGCCTTTGTGTAGTCAATAAAGCAAAGGTGTAGATCTTTGTTTACTTCTATAGAACGTTCGATTATGTTTCTCAGTATATACACAGCATTTACTGTACCCTTGCCTTCCACAAACCCACATTGTTCTTCTCCTATTTCAGGTTGTATTTTCCTCCTAACTCTTTGCATGATAATTCTTAGCAAAATCTTCGTGATGTGACTCATTATACTAATTGTTCGATGTTGATCACATTCCAAGGCTCTGATTTCTTTGGGATTGCAATAAATACAGAATTACATAACTCCTGAGGTATATTTCCAGTATCATATATTGTATTAAGCAGACTGGTAACTTTATCTATTCCATATTCTTCTAAAGCATTAATCATTTCTGTTGTGACGCTGTCTGAACCGGGGGTCTTGCCAGATTTCATATGGTTCAGCGCATTCTGAACCTCCATCTTTAAAATTGCTGTCCTTCATTATTATTTGGACATCATACTGTTCGTCTCTGTTATCGTCATAAAGGTTTTTCACATAATCTGACCATTCATGTAAGATCTGATCTTTTCTATTATGACTCTTCCATATTTTTGTCTTTAGGCAGCCTGCTGATGTACGTGTTATTTGATTAGTAAGCTCCTGAATTCTTTTTGTGCATTAGTTTCGCATGTTACTGTTGTGTTGTTTTTTCAATTTCTCTGCAATTTTTCTCAAGCCATGTTTCTTTTGCCTCCTTACATAAGGTCTCACTTTTCTGTGAATTTCTTCATATTTGGCAGGATTATTTTTGTTCTGTCTTCTGTTTCCATTAGTTGTAAAATTTCTTCAGCCATCCATGTCTTACGGCCCACTTTCTTTACTTTTGGAATAGTTTTTTTCTGCTGCCCAACTGATTGAATTCTTCATCGTTTCCCATTGATCATCTACATCTTGAAACAGGATCTCTAGATCTGACAATATATCAAGTTTGTTCTTTACTTCTATGTTAAAATTATCTTGTATTTCTTTGTCAGTTTTCAATTTGCATAAGTCATATTTAGGGTTTCCTGCTGTATACTTGACTTTCTTTAACTTTACCCTCAGTGTGCCTGTAATTAATATGTGATCACTGTAACAGTCTGCATTTGGAACTGTTTTTACGACTGTTAACGCATTTCGAAACCTTTTTCTAATCAGGATGTAATCTATCTGGTTTTTAATCCTGCTGTCTGGACTCCTCCATGTCCATAATCTTCTAGGATGCTGTTTAAACCAGGTGTTTCCTACAACCATTTCTTGTTCTTTTGCCCATTCTACAAGTCAGTATCCTCCTTCATTTCTCTCTCCCAAACCATGGTTGCCTATACTGCATCCATCGCCTTGCTGTCCTATTTTTGCGTTGAAATCACCCATTATGATATTTATTTCTGATTGTTTGCAGTTCTTCAAAGCAGACTCCACGTCATTATAAAATTCCTCTATGCTTTCTTCACTACTTTCACTTGTTGAGGCATATACTTGAATGACATTTATTTTATAAGGTCTTCCGTTTAATTTTACTAATAGGACTCTGTCTAACACAGCATGATATCCTTTGACAGAATTTGATGTTTGCTTATCTAATATAATGGCTACACCTCTTTGCTGTTCTTCTCCCCCCAGAATAAATAATCTTACAATCCTCTCCTGTCCTTATCCCTGCTCCTTTCCATCTCGTTTCCGATACTCCTAATATGTTAATCTTCTCTCTCCCCATTTCTTTTTTGATGTTTTCTAATTTTCCATCTGCATTCATCGTTCTAACGTTCCAAGTTCCTACTTTCAATGATATTAATCTGTTGCACCTAGTAGCCCTGTTGACGGTCTGGAGTCACCTGGTGCGCATGACTATCCCTACCGGGCGAGGCTGCTCCTATGGAGCACCCATTTACGCCGTTTCTCTGATTATCGATGATTTCACACAACATGATTTTCTTGGCATCTGTAAAGTAGGTAGTTTGCCATTGCTTTCCTTCCTAGCAGTGACCATACTGGTCAGTGACCGTAGCCATTGTCTCCTCAAAATAGAGATCCTCTGCCAACCGTCGTGAAGGTGGAGACCATAACCTACAACTATCTGTTGGCTGCTCTCCATCTTCATCCACCACCTGCACGCATGGCTTCACGTAACCCTGATCGGGGGGCTAAACGGGTACTCCACCTTGCCCAAGGGTGTCCCGTAGGCTAGCCGAGTGAAGGAGGCGCCTTACTTCTCCTTTGATAGGGGATACCCCTACCCGTATATACGTTGTGAAGAGAAACCAGAGTTAAAATGAAATGGCGTCCATTCGAGGATGGACGTTAACATCGTGCACGGAACTTGTAGTATTGACACATTGTATATATTGCATTGGCAAGTACATTTCATTCACTTTAGCATTAAATGTCTTTCACTCTTTAGGATGTCAAATTTCTGTGTTAACTGTGAATAGATGGTGTCATTATATTAAAATGTAATAATTAATGTAACTAGTTGCTTCTTTAGAAAAACGTTGGCTAGTTATGTCCCTTGCAAACATTAATATGAATATTATGTTCCCTTGAAAAAGAGGTATTTGTTTTCCCCTTAAATTTCGCTTACCAAGTGCACAGGCCGTCGATAGCGAATGATTATCCCGTAGATCATGTAATTGAATCCTCACTATTGCTCCCGGGTTGACTCAGCCGAAACTAAGCACCATGAAATGGTCTGGAAAGTAAAGGCGAAGTGTGCGCTATTGACCACATCACCCATTGAGTGCCAATTGTTTTACAAAAATGTTGCGTTTTCTTTCACCATATACTCAGTGCCTCAAGAAGTGGAAAATCAGGGTCCTTTACAACTGCTACTACTACAGTTACCACTATGGCTACTACAGCAACTACTGTCTATACAGTCTGCAAATATTTAAAATTGTGTGTTCGTGCATGTCTATTTGTAAATTGTGGTATATGCCCAACACAATTTTGGAAAAATCAAAATCACGTTGAGAAAAGAAATCCTTGACAATCCATGTAACGATTGTCAGATGTCAAGCTCTGTGCTTGTTCTAACACAGTTTACTTGCATGTGTTTGCTGGTGTTGTGCCATAGGCTCTTATTATCGTTTATCCCTGTATGGCTATGGCCAGTTTATGTCTGACTTCTTGTGAACAGTCCCCATGGTTGTTGATTGTGGAGCCAAGATGTTCACAGTTTGTGATGATTTCAATTTCTCAGTGGGTGGGTGTGATTTTTGGTTGGCGTGTAGTTTTGTGTGTGGGTATTTTAAAAAAATATTAGTTCAGAAAAATATTATCATTTTAATTATGGCTTTTGACAAACAGGATTAAATTTACATAACATATACAATTAAATTAGGAGCAAGTTAATTCCGCATTTGTTATAAATTTGCAATAGCTCATAAACTTAACAATGTTATTGATGAATTTTTAATAAATTTAGCAATTCTGCATACAAGACAAGAATTAGAAGCATAACAGCTAAAGTAATTGAACATATTAACAAATTTATTACTTATGTGTATACATACATATGATACTGATCAGTTAGTAATAAACTTTTTATTTGTGTAAGAAAGAAATCAAGTAATAATAAATTCAGTAGCAGTGAATATTATAAATTAATTATTAATATTTTGTGCATGATAACTTGAAAACTTAGTGACAGCTGGCAAACTTGATGTAATCCAAGTCGCTGGTGATCGTGTGAGTTTGCGAACCATCATTGTCTGTCAGCATGGCACATGTTTCAAAACATTACCACCTAACAGCATGGCACACGATGATGTTGGCAGAAGAGCTTCAATACATAATGTCATGCTTGAATGATAAAATAATTATTACAAATAACAGGTTTTGCCCCAGGTTTGACACATAATTCTACATGGTCGACAGGATAAAAGTGATCGCTCTTACGCTTCTAGTGCGCTGAGGGCGAGGCAGGGCATTCAATCCCTACACTAGCATTTAAGTTGGTCTGAAATGTTGACGTCTCGTTCAGAAAGCAGTGGCAAATTACAGAATGTAAAATTGCTTATAAAATCAACTGTGGAAAGACTCCCACTGGAATAATAAATGTCTGGCCAAAGTAAAAACCAGAAGGGACCTAGACTGGCACAAAAAGTCACTCGAACTCCCAGACAGATCAACATAGTAAGGAGGATGAAGACGGTTCCAGCTGTCAGTCGGAAAAGAGGACGCTCAACCAAGGGCCTGTCTGACGGTGAGGTTGGGACACCTCCAGCCCCCAAAACACCTGTTACCACGCTGCCGCCCCTCAAAAAACCACGACTACCCTACATGTTTACATGGTGAAATGAGCTAGTCGCCCTTACAATCATCAAAATGCAGTCTACTAATGCTGCCTTACACTATCTGGAACGTATGGGAAACCCCCCTTTACAACGGTTTTGGGGAACTTCTTTTTTAAAAAAATGATTTTTCCCCCAAAGTTTATTCATACAAAGCAATGTATTTTTACAAGGCAATGTACCCTTCAAAAATTGTATTGAAAAACTTTTATTATATGCAGAAAGTATTACAAGGTTATGATATATTAAAAAAATAAATAATTCAAATTTAGGTTTATAAAATAAAAATATTCCTTAACCTTTAATAGTAATTATTGTTGATATTTTGCACTCGATAATATATTACAACGGATTCATTTTTCAGCAGTCTTGTAGTAAAAATTTAAGCTGCTTATAAAGCTACTTTTTTGTTCAATTTTATATCACTATGATTTTTTTCTATTCTTTTGCTTGGGTATCGTCCATTGCCCCTAATGAATTGTCGTGTTATGTCCCTTGTTGTTGTTGTAGTCGTAAATGATTAGTTTACATACCTACCTACCTATTTATCTACCTTCCTACCTACCTACCTACCTACCTACCTTCCTACCTTCCTACCCACCTACCTACCTACCTACCTACCTACCTACTCTAATGTCATATGCTTCATTGTTTTATTAGAGTCATCAATGTTGTGTCAACTATGTTGAGAAAAAAAGGGCGATGTATGTACAAAAAAAAACTGGGTTTTTAAATTGTTATCTATTTAGTTATTTTTCTACAGCCAATTGTAACTTACTTATTGACTTCCACTGGTCGAACGAATGGTTATATCCATAGCAAAAAGGTGAACAATCATTTAAGTAATGTATAGTAATCACTGTTAATATCAATACAATAGATGAACAAAAAGGTGAACAATCATTTAAGTAATGTATAGTATTCACTGGTAATATCCATACAAATGATGAACAAAAAGGTGAAAAATCATTTATATAACACGGTAATGAACAAAAATATCCATTGCCAAAATATGTTGCTGGAAGTCATTTGTGTTTAAAGACGATATGAATGTGATATAATTTCACGTTCTGGGTCCTTGACTCCAAGTGTCTCTCTATCTACATGCTACCTGTCTACCTACCTGCCTGCCTATCTATCTACCTACATACCTACCTGCCTACCTACCTACCTACCTACCTACATAACTGCCTACCTACCTACCTACCCTAATGTCATATGCTTCAGGGTTTTTTAGAGTCATCAATGTTTGGGGGCAATTATGTTGAGAAATAATGTTCTTCTAAGATAGCAATAGTGTAAGAGTTTATAATACTTTTCATGTTTTTTTAGAATAGTGTGCTTAGTTACAACGGATTTATGTACACAGTTTAATACTGTATATCAATTTCTAAATAAACTGGTCCCAAAGGGTGTAATCATGACAAACATAATAATACTAGGGCGAGTTAATAAGTAAAATCACACAGGGTTTTGTGGGATGGCAGATAAAGGGAGTTTGGGGTTTTCTACCGGTTTTTATTAGATGACAGCAACATCGAACTTTGTATTCCCGTTCGTCAGGTGGCGCTAGGTGTCTCATGCACATGCGCAGCGCATAAACAAAATGGCGACTGTACTTACGGAGTGTACAACCAAAGAGCAACGTGCTGTTGTGCGTTTTTTGTGGGCAAAAGGACTGCCTGCAAAGGACATTCATAAGGAAATGCTTCCTGTTTATGCTGACAAATGTTTGTCTCGTAAAGCGGTGCATAACTGGGTGTGACAAATTTGATAGTTGACAGAGGACCTAGTTAGTAGTGTTCTCTGGAGATATATCTTGACTAATAAATATACAAGATAAAGGATATGATTTAGCACGTTTTATGTCTAGAGGTCTCTTAAATGAGATAATCATACCCGCAATAGCCTTTTTGGAGAACCACTTTTCTTTGGCTCAAACCCCCACTGTGAGACCACTATGTATCTACACAGAAATTTATAAAAGAAGTAAAATAGTTCACCCAAGGCCAGAGAAGATCTGAACTATTAGCGCCTGTACAACTGAGGATCCGTCTCACTCAACATAGTGTTGCCAGTGTGCTGTTCGTCCGTCACCTTAGATCTTCTCTTATTTATTTTGTCAGTATGACCTATATCAGTTTTGTCCAATTTTTCTAGGACTGTAGGATTCAATTATTTGTAGACAAACTCAACAATAACTGTACATTACATCTGTTGGACAAGACATCTACATGACAGTTTTCTTGACAAAAGTGGGACATACATTCACAAGGAATTGTGTACACCAGCCATTGTACAAGACTTACATCATAAGAGATACTTGACAACATCTATACAAGACTTTTCACAATATGTATAATCAACCACAGCACTTAAGACAGTCACCAGAGACAACACTTGACAGCAACTGTACAAGAAATTCACTGGGGACATGTACTTAAAACACTGGTTCATTAAATACACCATTTTATTGAGCTGATGGTGAGTCGAGTGATGACCATGGTTTCATCTCCTGTCATGTCAACACTTCAATAATTACATTGAAAATGCATAAAATATGCCACACATGCAGGTTGATAAACAAGATACAACACTTCTTATTTACTCCCCCAACCAATAACCAACTCTCCGCCTCCTCCTCTCCTCTCTAATCACCACTACACCATTGACTTTTATCCTTTCCTCTACTGTTAATGAGGGAAAACCAAGATAAGCCATAACCTGGGGCAAGCATAGGGACATTCTGCTCCACTGGTCTGTTTAATCCTTTTAGCACCTATGATGGGTGTTGGACAGCTCAGGTTGCAGTTCTCCCCATGATGATTTTCCAAGTCAGACTAATTATCCCCTACTGTCACAGTTTGAAGAAAGGTTACAGCCCTGTCTTTCACCGGTGAGTTGACTGTTTATGAAGTTGAGACTTAGGGTTTTGTTCTACTTTTCCTGTAGAGGAAGATCTAAGATACAAATATGTCCCAGTCTTCTTTCTCCTCAGTCTATCTCACTTACTTTACAAGTCTTCATTCTGAAAACACTGTGTGAGCACCAGGCTGGAGATTAACTAAGATAAGTCCTAGCCAAACAATCCATTGTCTTAGTCATTTCACAAGGTTCATTAAATGAGGTAACAACCAGACTTGTTGTTTAGTTCTCAGATGAGATATGATCACTGAAGTCTTCAGAGCCATTCCATTTGAGAACAGAATTGGTTCTGGATTTAGGGACTACTGGTTAGTTGTCCCAGATGATATATGGAAGGCCTCTCCACCATCATCTTGTTCTCTGTAAATATACAAAATGGCACAACATCTCTTTACATTTGTTAAAAGATAATGTTATCATACACTAACATACACAGATGAAAATGGGGAGGTTAAGGGAGGATGTTAACCAAACACACCTCTCCTTGTTTGATGATGCAGTGTATTTCACTGTGATGTACTGTGGTAATCACAAGACTATATGCTGAGACAGGGTAGCTTAACACAATTACAAGCATTTATGTGGTCTAAGTTCCACCATGTTTGAACCACAGTAGACCTGGGCACAAGGAGGACCAGACACAGTACAGCAAGCATCATGACATAGCAACATGGGACAGGCATTGTGAAGGGAAATGGAAAATAGGCATTTACAACTGCAATATGCATTATGTATTAACTAATGGCATTTACCCAATTAGCAGACCAGACATCCATTCCTATGGCTGTGATGTTGGTGCATGAATGTCCTATTCCATATACACTTACACAGCAATGCCAGACCTCACCCCTTTTTCACCAGACTTGACTCACAGGTACATCATCTTCATCATGTGCTGTTTCCCCACTGAGTAATTTTCATGTTTACTACAGTCGGTAACAGAAGCTCAATTGCACAAGCAATTGTTCTCATATGCACCAAAGCACATATGGAGAAAACATGTTTAGTCCATGTAAATTTGCATGAGCCATACATTATATTCAGCCAACTAAGACACAGGTTCACACACCTATTGTCCTTCTAGGAACTAGTTTATATGAACCAACCAACAGTAGAGGTACCAGTGTAATGCTGCAGAGAGAAATGGTATTCTCTTGAGCGTAATTTAGCCACCAGGTATCACATGAACTTAGCAATTCTGGCGTGCCATACACCATCCTGTTTACATATGGATATTGAAGTATCTTTCTTTCTACTAATCTGAGAGGCTACTTATCAAAGCACCAGCTCATTCACTCCAACATTCTCAGCTTTTACAAAGGAACTTGTACATGTTTACATCACCCATTCCAATTCAGACTGCCATATGTTAACTCGCGAGAGCAAAGGTACAGTTGATTTAAGAATGAGTCATCCTAGGCATGAAGAATGCACAAGGGGTTTGGGTTTGCGAATTTGCATGATTGTACTATACATTCATCAAGCATACGCAACCAGTCACAACAAGGGATTGATATGCACTTGGAGTATACAGCGTGAAAGACATGTCAAGGTTGAAGAAGCAGTATCCAGAATACTGGCGCACAGAAGTTCTGTTTTTCACTTTCACATTTTATTCATAAAATACTCTTATATTCTTCTCTTTCGTTCACTAGGCACAACTACAACATTAAAGTATGTTTTAAAGTGGTACCTGTTGTCCAGAGAACAATATTTTATCGAATCTTTAAGGGCATTTTTGTCAACACATCACAAAATAGCTTCCGCTTCGGTTGGAATCTTGGCTCGAACTGCCAAATTTTAAAATGTGGCCTAGCAAACAGCGCGGGCTGCCACCTATTAACCAATCAAAAGACAAGCGCATATACCGCTGCCCTCCCCCAACTCGTTCTGGAACATTCGATTCAAGAATCGCTCTTCTATCTGGAAACGCCGCTCAAATCGAAAGTATTTTTATGAATGTGTCGGGCTGGGAATGGGGGATTCTGATCCATCATGCTACACTGGGTAGAAAAAGTTTCTCAATGACGATTTAAAATTGTTGATGAAATCCGATCTGGTCGTCCTGTTAAGATTGCAACAGAGGCATCCGTGCAGCGGGTGGAGGAAATGATTAGAGGTGACAGTCGAGTAACGATAGACTCTATAGCATCTGCAATAGGGTGCTCATGTGGTTCAGCATACAGCAGAATGCATGATCGATTGAAATTTAAGAATGTGGGCTCAAGGTGGGTACCCAGACAATTGAAGGAGGATCCCAAAATGAACCGATTTGGCCTGTCCTTGCATCATCTCTGCCGATACGAAGAAGAAGGAGAAGACCTGCAGAACAGGATTGTTACTGGGGACGAACCATGGGTGCATCACTACCAGCCCGAATCAACGCGTGCTTCAATACAATGGAAACATCCTTCTTCGCCTTGTGTTCAAAAATTCAAGGATACGCCATCAGCAGGGAAGGTTATACTGACAGTGTTCTGGGATTGTCAAGGAGTGCTTTTAACCAATTTCAAGAAGAAAGGTGACAATGTGAATTCTGAATCGTACTGTGTGTCGTGTCTTAATTTAAAGTGTCGTCCCTGGAGTGAGGGGAGTCAACACCCACATTATATTTTACCACCTTTTCAATATCCTGGAGAATCCACCAGCTTCCGTCCAACACACTCCTTCAGTTCATAGACACCTTTTCCTATCTCTCTCACTGTCGTACTATGCCCCCTCTCATACTTCCCCTACGCAACATATTCAACAACTCTTGCTTCTAAAAATTAATAAAGATTAATTTAGTAAAAGAAAGTGTAACGTATGTGAGAAGTGTATGCGAAGAAAATGTGTGTTGTGTATTCTAATGTAAATGTAGAGGTCAGACCATAAAGTTCATGATCAGAGTCCACTCATCATGGCAAGGATTACGCGACATCACAAGAATCAGCACAATGGACCTCACCAAATGCCGTGTCCTTCCCTCCAGACATGTCCTTCCCTCCAGACATGTCCTTCTCCAGGAGCTCTGATAACCTTGAGATCTGATTCCCATTCAAATCTACAGTCCGGGAACGATACTATTTTGTTCCTAACCAAAAAAAACTGTTCCTAATAGTTTATAGAAACTGAGACCTCACAATTCCTGCCAGTGAAAAAATTGGAACACTGTCCCTGAACATGACGTTTTTCCTTCTTGCGAAATGTTCTACAGTTTTCACTCTTAAAACAGTCATTCTTATCTAGACTCAAATAAGATATCTTAATTTTCTAGATATTGTCTTAATGTTATGATTTCCTTGATACGTGGAACCACCACTCTCCAATGGTTTGATTTAATCTAATGTGAACATCAGTCCCTACTGATATAGTAGTAAGTGGACTGAACATCCATCACCACTGGTATGTTCACGAATGGTATGAAATCAAAACTCATTACTATGTTGCGGTCTACTGGTAGTGTAAATTCTTCTTAGTAATGTTCTCAGTATTTATCCTGTGGGACACTTATACTATTCAGCTCCACCGAGCAATGTTTATCAACTTCTTCTAGCATAGGCCCATTGAGAAAGTTGCTGGCCAATCTTTCTGCACCAAAAATTATCCGGGATCTGATTTTTCAATGGTTCTGTGTTCTTCATCCCAACCAGAGGGAACCTGTAAAATATATAATACAACTGGTGATAGCCTCCCCGTCACTGATCCCTATTAGATGATCATGGGCCATCGGCCTTGCTGAGAAAAATACATTGAACCTAACTCTGTCAGGGACAGATGAACTCAACGCATTGGTTTTCATCAGGCCAAGACAAGAAAAACAAAAAAAATAAACAGAATGCGGAGCCCCGCCCACCAGGGAGCACCCACTGGAATATCCCAATTATCCCCCATTACTCAATTCTCGACTAGTAAGGCTTATCAATACTTCACTACTCTATTTTCAACTAACAGAGCCAATTATCACTTCACTACTCTAGCTAGTTTCAACCATGCTACTGCCTAAATTAATTAGGACTAATTATACAATATGAACTACCTTAGGCAACACTGCAGTCTACCAAATCACATCTACATTTGCCATGACAGGCACGTGAAGAATTAAATCAATTTAATTCCAAACACGGTAGACATTATTAAAATCCATAACTGCAGAGCCAAGGCACTTCTGCCTAAATCAACTGTCGGAGTTACACTGTCTTACCCAATCGTGTTTTTGGCAAACGCCTTGAATTAGTCACGTGACGTTTTTTTGGTTTTTTTTTTTAAAGTCAATACATCAGATTCTCAAGGGGCAGATCATCCATTTTCAGAAATCTTACGTCCCCTGTCGCAACCAATGCAAGAGGGATTCCCCTTGTTGCAACTTCCAACCAAGGTAGCGAGTCCCTGCATTTCCCCCAACCACGGGTTTCACTAACCAGCCGCCAATTCGTTTGATGTCGGAGAATTCTCAATGTTCCCTGGGTGTCTTTATCTCACCGCTACTCGAAGTAAACAAGTTGGAGCTGCGAACACAGACTGTTTTTTTCTCTGGACCGGTTAAAAACAAGTGTGGCCTTGAAGACACGCCGTGAAGCAACTGTCGGTATTATCATCATCTGGTTAATACACGGTGATTTTCATGACACTGTGAAGTTCTATCAATGCTTCACGTTGCAATTCGAAGAAAACGCCCAGGACTGCTGACTAGAGGAGTGTTGCTTCTTCATGACAATGCCAGACCACATATGGCTCGATTAACTCAGAAGAAAATTAACCAACTAAGGTGGGAAGTTCTGGAACATCCACCCTTACAGCTCGGACGTAGAACCCCCCCCCCCCCCCCCCCCCCAAGGATTTCCACATTTTTGGTCCACTGAAAACCCACGTGGGCGGGAGACATTTCTCAAAAGACGCCGAAGTTGAATGAGAAATGAAAATGTGATTTAGAAAACAGAACAAGCAGTTCTATGCAGCCTGTTTGGGAGGACTGATAAAACGATAAGATAAGTGCACCAATGTTGGTGGCAATTATGTTGAGAAATAAAGGGACGATGTATGTACAAAAATAAACTGGTTTCAAGTTGTTATCATATTTAGTTATTTTTCTACAGGCAATTGTAACTTACTTATTGACTTCCCCTGGTAGAACAAATGGTTATATCCATAGCAAAAAAAGTGAACAATCATTTAAGTAATGTATAGTAATCACTGGTAATATCCATACAAATGATGAACAAAAAGGTGAACAATCATTTATATAACACGGTAATGAACAAAAATATACATTGCCACAATATGTTGCTGGAAGTCATTTGTGTTTAAAGACGATATGAATGTGATATAATTTCACGTCCTGGGTCCTTGACTCCCAGTGTCTCTCTATCTACATGCTACCTGTCTACCTACCTACCTACCTATCTACATACCTACCTACCTACCTGCCTACCTACATACATACATACCTATTTACTTACCTACCTACATACCTACCTACCTACCTACGTACCTTCCTAACTGCCTGAATGCCTGGTTGGCTGGCTGTCTAGATGAATGTCTGGCTATCTGTTTGTCTGATGTCAATATAACTTTATTTTGTTGTGTTTATACTATGTTTTTTTTTAAAAATATCTTATTTACAGGACATCGCTGTTAACACCAGCACTGCTGTTATTGATTTCTTGACAAATTTACGTTCCGCAGTTTGCCATAGCTTTCTGAAAGACCTGCTCCCATACCATTACAGTCTGCTGCCAAATAGGTCGCAAATGTGTTTTGAATGCAGGTAAGCGGAATTACGAACTGCGTCTATATCGCCTTTGCCACGGAGGTATGTACTGTTAGCTTTCTGTAATTTCGTCTGTTCATCCTGGGGGTCGTCGGAGTTCGTTCTTTATGCGACGCTTTCGACTGTTCGCTGCGGAAAGAAACTGCGCCATATGGGATAAAAACCTGGTGTAATGAAGTCGATATGTCAGCTTTTAAGCGACTTTATGTCTGTCTGTCTGTCTGTCTGTCTGTCTGTCTGTCTGTCTGTCTGTCTATCTGTCTGTCTGTCTGTCTGTCTGTCTGTCTGTCTGTCTGTCTGTCACCAAGCCATTGAACCAGAGCTGAATGTTCTATTCTGTCTCTCCTGCCATGACCCGTGTACAGGATAGCTGGTCGCTTACAGCGTGATCTGCGGCAACTGGCCAGAGAATTGGAGGAGTGCAGACGTCAACTCGGTCACGTCAATACGTGTCTGTCCGCGCTCAGACAGGAAGTGACAGGAGCCGATTTTGCTCTGACCACTGTCTGTCATCTAACAGGTCAGTTGAAGACGCCGTGGCTGAGATGTTACCGTGCCGCCTCAAGCTCAGAAGGTAGCGGGTTCAATCCCTGCACTGGGCTGGGAACTTTCCAAAGAACCACTGGTATCTGATGATATCACAGTTGAGACTGATCACTTGGGCAGTGGATCGGATACCTTCTGCTTGCTTCTTCTTCTTCTTCTTCTTCTTCTTCTTCTTCTTCTTCTTCTTCTTCTTCTTCTTCTTCTTCTTCTTCTTCTTCTTCTTCTTCTTCTTCTTCTTCTTCTTCTTCTTCATTCCCTCCTCCTTCTCCACCTCATTCCCTCCACCTCCTTTTTCTACTTCTAAATTGTCTCATAAAGGGCAATTTCTCCTGACATTCTTATGTTATGACCGAACCATCTCACATTATACGTATTACGCTTCTATAGATATTTACTTTATTTTTCCTGTTTGTATTTTTTAATTCCAGAATTATTTCTCTTCTGTTGACTATACATTTTATCTCTAGGGACATTAGGCATGCAGTCTGTGACATTTAAATACCTAAATCCCATGAATGGCACAGCACCAACATAAGCCTAATGTCCAGGCATCCTATAGAAGCTGAGGTGGCCGGTTACATTGATATGCCTCTCCACAAATGTGAAGTGTCTTTTGTGAGCACGCTTGTGACCGGGCTGGTAGGAATATGATCAAATCCCCTCGTGGGTAGGATTTTTTAAATTGTCCTCATGCGATTCTGTGACTGTGATCAGACTGGGAGAACATCAAGTCAACAAGAGTTCTAGCTAAACAAGAGCATCTTGCTGGAAGTCAAAGAAGAACAGTTAACCGACACATAAATGGAGTCGTCTGGCGCTACACGCTGAGGGGGATACAAGGAGGGGTCTGGGCACTTATGGAGTAATAGATCCATGTATAGTGAGGATGAACGTTTGATTAACTGACTAACTAGCTAACTAACTAACAGTGGCGTGCAGAGGTTATTTGATACCCGGGGCCGATCCCTTAATTGGATGCCCCTAAATTGTTCTTTACCTCATTCATTCCCCCTCCCCTCTGACTGCACTGTGCTGCCCCCTCTCCCTAACTGGATGCGCCCCTCCCGGCTGGATGCCCGGGGCCGTCGCATCCCCCGCACCCCCGTTTGCATGCCACTGCTAACTAACTAGCTAGCTAGCTAACTAACAAACCAACTAACAGGCTGACTGACTGACTCACGAAATAACTAACAGGCTGACTGACTAACTAACTAACTAACTAACTAACTAACTAACTAACTAACTAACTAACTAACAGGCTGACTGACTGACTAACTAACTAATTAACTAGCTAACTAACTTACTAGTTAAGTAGCTTACTCACTAACTAACTGACCAACTAGCATGCTAACTAATTAATTAACTAGTTTACTAACTAATTAACTAACAATCTAGTTAAGTAGCTTATTAACTAACTAACTGTCTAACTAACTAACTAGCTTACTTACTAACTAATTAACTAATTAGTTAACTAGCTAACTAACTAACTAACTAATTAGTTAATTAGCTTACTAAATAACTAACTAACTAACTAACTAAGTAACTAGCTAGCTAGCTAACTAATTAACTAACTAACTAACTAGATTACTAACTAAGTAACTAAATAACATTGCTGGTATTTTGACCTGAATTCACAGCAATGTCCAATAGTGAGAGCTCTCATCTCCGTATCCTAGAACCAACATGCTACAAGAAATACCAACACATACACACACCGGCCGACGCCAAGTACACACTGGACCTTGTCAGGTAGTGTGATTGTGTCGGTGTATGTGTGTGTGTGTGAGAGAGAGAGAGAGAGAGAGAGAGAGAGAGAGAGAGAGAGAGACAGTGTGTGTGAGAGAGAGTCAGCGTGTGTGTGAGAGATAGAGAGAGAGAGATAGAGAGAGATATTCAGTGTGGTGTGTGTGTGTGTGTGTGGTGTGTGTGTGTGTGTGTGTGTGTGTGTGTGTGTGTGTGTGTGTGTGTGTGTGTGTTAGACACAATGATGAGAATCTGACGAAATTCCTATTGTTTTAAGGCACAAGCAACAAGTAATCATAACTGGTAATTTACCGTGTTGTCCATGCAGTATGATCCTTCTCTCGGCCTGCCTAGTTTTCTTCAGAGGAAAGGTAACACCAATACGTCTGGAACAAGACCAGCTGCAGAAGCTGCCGGATTAGCAAAGCAATGCTCTAACTGTCCGCTTGTCGGAGCTTCGATCCTAGACCTGTTGCCAACCAAGGCTTAGGGCCAGGTCTGGCCTGCCATGTCATTTAGTCCTTAGGGTGCAATCTCTCGCACCATTATATGACTTGTGCCCTCCCATTTGCGCTCCTCCACTCAAAGCCATTGACATTATTGTGTGGTGTCGGGTTTGATGAGCGCCGCCCAACATTCTAACAGAAAGGAGGTGGCACCGTCTACATACGGTATCTCAATCACACATGACTAAGGCTGGCATACAGAACAGCAATTACAACTATGAGAAAACGACAAACAAACATCGAGAAGCGCTGCACTCGAGCACATCATGACGAATGGAAATAATTGTAGTTGACGAGAGAGTAGCTGACGGAACGAAATTATGCTTGCTGACACAAAACCATGGCATGGAGTCATATCTTCAACAGAACAGCATTTGATGGTTGGTATCCGAACCAGAGCTCCCTCGGTCGCTTGGTATGCTTAAATGTTGTGGGTTATTAAGGTGTTAAATACTCCGTCGATCCATTTTGTTTGTTGCCTTCCCCTGCCTCTTGGTGTTTCCATTTTCATGTTGTATGCTCTTGCCGCTTGCGACTTCTTCTTCTTCTTCTTCTTCTTCTTCTTCTTCTTCTTCTTCTTCTTCTTCTTCTTCTTCTTCTTCTTCTTCTTCTTCTTCTTCTTCTTCTTCTTCTTCTTCTTCTTCTTCTTCTTCTTCTTCTTCTTCTTCTTCTTCTTCTTCTTTCGTTCGCTTGAAATATGTCTATAAGTGCAATGTTGTCTCTTGGATGAATTTAACTGTCTTTTTTGTTCACTCAGCGGTCTATAGGGTTTGTTTTTCACCATCGTCTCTCTAGCCAGAGACACGTTGTAATTTGGGCAGTCTTGGAGTATGTGCTCTGCTTTCTGCGACGCCAATCCACATGTGCACATGACTGATTCACAAATCTTGAATTTTGTATACATGCTGTTGCGTAATCTATTGTGTCCTGTTCTGAGGCGCAGAATAATGACTTGTTCTGGTATGTCCATAATATGGTAGTCGTCTTGAGCAGGTTTTTTTGTTTTTTGTTTTTGACTTTCTGACTGATTTGATCATTCTTTTCTTTTGGTGGTATGTAACGGCCACATCAGGCTGTTCATCTTTTGCTCCTTCCGTAGCCAATCGATCAGCTTTGTCGTTTCCAGGTATTCTACAGTGGGATGACCGCTTGCGACATTTGGTTCAATCTCATTAGGAGGCCGAACTATATAAGTCTTTGTCTATCAAAGAATTTATCGACTGGTGTTGTTGTAACTATTTTATAGATGTCCTCGTTTCTATTATGGTCCCTTCTTGACTTGTGCGCTGCTTTTCTCAGACAACTTTTCACAAGAAGTGAGTTTTATCTCTTTCTCTTTAGTTAGTGCCCATGTTGGTAAATCAATTGAATTTATAAACCATTTTGAACATGATAATAACGATTCTTGATGTCAATTTTAATCTTCCTCGATAAAGATTTTGGTGAAACGATTGACTGTCCGTGTCTTTACTTTGTCGGGATTCCCAGCTATGTAATATCTTCACCACAAATCGAACCTGGTATGCTTGAGTGAGAGGTGTTCAGTCTGTATCCGAATCCCTTTCTCCTGGTTCTACTCTACTGCCCAAGTATGCTTTCATTATTGTTGTAATATTTTTGTAATATTGTCTTAAGTGCAAAAAAAGGACCTATCACCATGCCTGGAGCCGTATTCCAAAGATGGTAAAGTCAACATGTAACGGTGACGTTTCTAGGTCATCATCTTGCGTTGATGGTCATGGGCCCTATATTTTTGAATGGATGTTTTTCTAGGTAGGACACGTACAAGTCAAAACTAAAGAACCCTATTGTGCCTTGTTTAGCCCCATAATTGTATAGGCTAATATGTGCCGGCTGTGTGCTATGGTTAATATAACGCTGGCCACCTTTATTTTCCAAAATAATTTTTGGTACTCATTTTAATCTGATTGACCGTTGACTGTTAACCATGATGATTCAAACACATAATTCGAGTTTGCATTCACACGCGCCATCCACTGCGCTTCCATGGCTTCGGTTGTTGTAACATGGATGTATTGTTGAAAATTGTATTCAAAATTGTAACAATCGTTGTTTGTTCTTTTTTTAAATTAATGTAATTTTATGGAATCTCCCCACGAAAGGAATCATATTAAAGCTCTGAATGACCTTGAAGTTCTCATATATCGGAAGCACCTGGTTCTACTGCAGGTGTTGCATTGTGGTCACCAGGAACAGGTTCCGCAGGCTAAGGTAAGGATACCTGTCTTAAGACATCATCCACATCACATTCGATTGTCAAGACATGTTTATGCGGTCGCTGGCTATGACCTCAAGCACAGTCCATGAGCGTGCACTTCTGGTACACTGGGACTGATTTCTGAGTGTGGATTAGCTCTTCCTGTTACCAATTTCCCTGGCCATAAGATGGACCCTCTCCGAATTCAGATGTACTTGTAATTTATATTCCCAACTCAAGGACTAGAAGTCAACATTTTAATGCAACTGACCGGTGTAGGGGATGATCCCGCTACCTCGATATCGGCACACCGGAAGTTTAATAGCAAGAGTTCTGGTCCATTTGACCATGCTGAACTCCTGTTAGAAGATGGTGCTGCTTTTCTCAGACAGCCGGATGTCATTGGAGACTATCCAGTTGCATGCCGGGAATAGGTTAGATGTGTCGATCGAAAGATGCAAATGTTGAAGCTCTGGTGTAGACAAGCACAACGAATTATGCCGCACACAAAAACACAATACCTGACGAAAGTATGCAAGTAAGAAGAAAAGTATGAAGAAGATGAGGAGGAGGAGATGGATTGGAAAGAAGAAGTAGGAGGAAGAAGAAAGAGAATAAGAAGGGGGAGAATGCCGAAAAGAGGGAGTAAGAGAAAAAATGGAGGAGGTGGGAGAAGAAGAAGAAGAAGAAGAAGAAGAAGAAGAAGAAGAAGAAGAAGAAGAAGAAGAAGAAGAAGAAGAAGAAGAAGAAGAAGATGAAAGGGAAGAAAAGAAGAAGAGGAAGTAGAGGGAAAAGAGAAAGATGGAGGATGACTAGGAGTAGGATACGAAAAACGAGGGAGAGGATGGAGTAGAAAGAGGAAAAAGAAAAGGAGAAAAATGGGAAAGAAGGAGGAAGAAGAAAATGAAGAAAGATGAGGAGGAGTGGGAGAGTGATAATGAGGAGGATTAGGAGAAGGATGGGACGGGAAGAAAAATGAAGAAGAAAGAGGAGGAGAGGAAGTAGCAATAGGAGAAGGATAGAGCTGGAGGAAGAAGGAATAAGAGGAAGAAAGTTAGGAGTGAACCTGTTTCTTTCAAGCAACAATTCGTCCTCGTCTCATCCCCCAAACCCCCTTTTGCTAGATATTTACCGTTTCTCCTATGTTCATTTTAAGTTGTGTGACAATAGTGGAGACAAACATAAATAAAAAATACCTATGTATAATGTCAATTTCAGCGAGACGATATGTCCACGCACAAAGTGCTAAAAGTAAAAGCGCAAAGAACACAAAGAGAACAGCCAAGAACCGATGGATAGTGTCATCATTGAGATTGTGTCTGTGGCAACTGAAATCAGTAAGATCATTTTAGATGCCTTGTGTGTCTATGTCAATGTTATTTTATGAGAAGAAGCCGGCTCTGTGGCTAAGGTGTTACAGTCGCAATTTGTAATCCCGCATACCGCGTTCGAAACACAGCTGCGGGTGATTTGGAAGCTGACCGCCTTGCGTTGGTTTCAATACAAAGGTATGAGTGCCGGCCGTTTAAGAAGCAATGGCAAACAACTGAATGTAAATTTGCCCAGCGATCACAAACAGCCAAACAATGATGGAGTTGACTGCGACGTCCTGTAAAGGATATGCAATTAATTTACCTGGGTCGATCAAGTCTAGCATGTGTACCAGCAAATGTTCTAGAAAGTGAAGACGTGTGTTGCGATATTGGACATAACACTACGGGAGTACGGATTGGTCCTTAGCGATACTCGCCATATCACCCCGGGAGTATGGATTGGTCGTTAGCGATACTCGCCATATCACCCCGGAGTATGGATTGGTCGTTAGCAATACTCGCCATATCACCCAGGGAGTATGGATTGGTCGTTAGCAATACTCGCCATATCACCCCGGGAGTATGGATTGGTCGTTAGCGATATTCGCCATATAACCCCCTGGAGTATGGATTGGTCGTTAAAGAACAAGTAAAGAACAAATGTATCAATTGTCGTTGTAGTCACCACAGTGTTCATTGCAAATCCTCCTTCGCTGATAAAGTGCTTGGATTCCTGTTGATAAGAATTCCATGGGACGCGTGTGTAACCACCCTGAGGTCACTACTCGGTGTGTCTGGCCTGATCGTGAACAGTTTGTCACAGAAGTCACGCCATTTTGAAACGTACTACTCCACTCATACACTTGCTGGACTGAAAGGCAGGCATCACCTTACTGGACCTTCATTCACCGATTTTTTTTTAACAGGTTTCACACCTTCACTGATTAAAACACGGATAAAAGAACGCTGCTCCTCGTTGGTGCATGTCAAAAGTGGGCGGCCATCTTTAAACTGTCCTTATGTTCGACTGCACCGTGATGCCACATGCTTAATACTCTGTGCATATTTTACAACAATATCGAAGGATACGAGGCAATAGCAAGGTTATTGTAAATTCTATCACACTTTTAAGGTTTTCATTTGAGGTTTCCTCGTACAAGAGCACGCACATAATACCATAAGACACATATGCAAATCCATACATATATCTCGGTACTACTAACAGTACACACCAGCAAGCAATGATGTACAGACCACGTCGAATCAGAAGAAAAGACCGACCATTTGAACAATGGACAAAGGGAATAGCAGTGTCCATGGGAATCACAATACACGAAGCCCATAAACGGGCACACTCCCGCTGTTTATGCTTCACATCGACACCGGAGTGTACAATGTTGAGTTGAGTTAAGAACCGACATCACTGCACTCAGGACATTCCCATACTCGCTCCCTCCCCTCGTTCAACAGCTAGTGAAGAGTCATACTGGTAATCGTACCAGGGCCGTGCGTGCTATGATTGAGAGAGAGAGAGAGAGAGAGAGAGAGAGAGAGAGAGGAGAGAGAGAGAGAGAGAGAGAGAGAGAGAGAGAGAGAGGTGGCCGCATTAGGCTGCACCGTAATGGAGTTTCATAAAGGGGGCCGTATTTTTAAAGAAATAAAAAACACGTAAAGGGCGGCATTTCGAAGACTTGCATCATACTGAGAAAATCTAGCGAACGATCCTGAATCGTTCCCAGCTCTATCTGTTTAAAAGTTCTCCTGGCCTTCCCTCTCAGTTTTGAGGAACCCCTGATAATCTCCCCATCAATATCATTCTTTCCACATACGGGTTCTCACTCTATTCCCCTGCATTCTCCACCTGGTCCCACAGTCATGAAGGTACAAGAGGAACAAGATATGATGAGATCTCGACTCTCATACATGTAGAGATAAAGAGTACATATTAGAAGGCAAACTAGACAATATAAACACTGAAAGCTAAAGTTATTACATCTAGATTAGAACCAAGCTCCTCATAACGATAACAGCGCCTTGTTGGAGGGATGTGTTTTCTCCTGGGCATGCCGGTGTGCTGGGGAATGAACAGGCGGACAGATTGGCTGGCTCGGAAGAACTTGGTGGAGTATTGATGCATGACAAGGCAGATGTGGTTGCGGCCTTGTGGGAGCACGTGTACACCTCGGAGGAGCAAATGGATCACCATAGTCTGGTTAGAATGAGGCAGCGAGGAGTGACGAGGGGATCTGGCCGACGCTCGACGCTCAGAGGAAAGGCGAGACGGACATATAATCAGATTGCTACTGGAACTATTAGTGTTGGAACTCTTCGCTGGTTGCTGAGGATGGGGACGGAGCGCTTATGGGAATGTCCCGAATGCTTTGATGTCGGTTCCTAAATCAATCAATCAATCAATCAATCAATCAATCAATGTGTTTTCAGCAATTGCTAAAATATTACAGCACATTTCATGACGTCATCGCAGTTTGTGGCTTACTTCTCTCACAATGGCCGACTACGGAAGTGGCAATGAAAACATTAATGTAGTCTGATGGTTGGATCAAGAGCGCGTCTTTAAATACTGGATGTTACAAGCAGGTTCATTTCAGTAGCAAGGATAAGTCTCTGCCGTTCGCGCAGACCAGTTATGTATCCATCCATCCATCCATCCATCCATCCATTCATCCATTCATCCATCTACCAACCCACCCACCCACCCTCCCACCCATCCGTCCATCTATCTTCAAACAGCCTGTCTATCTGTCTGTTTGTTTATCTGTCTGTGTGTCTGCTCATCTGGTGTCACTCGAACTGTTAGTCGATTAGTTGGTCGTTTACCTATGAAGACGAAGTGGGTTCGCCTGATGCGAGGGACACTGTTAATAGGGAAAGCTAATCCACACGCAAAATTCAGTCCATCGCCACTGTAAATAGTGTGTATGGACTACGCTTGAGTTCAAAGCGAGTGACCACCCCCCCCCCCCCTCCCCCCCAAAAAAAAAGTTGGTCGGTCGGTCTGTCGGACCGTCGGTCGATCAGTAGGTCTGTCTGTCTGTCTGTCTGTCTGTCTGTCTGTCTGTCTGTCTGTCTGTCTGTCTGTCTGTCTGTCTGTCTGTCTGTCTGTCTGTCTGTATGTCTGTCTGTCTGTCTGTCTGTCTGTCTGTTCTGTCTGTCGGTCGGTCGATCGATAGTTAGGTTGGTTGATCGATCGGTATGTCGATCTGTCCGTCCGTCCGTCCGTCCGTCCGTCCGTTCGTCCCTCACTACATCTGTAGCTCTATGAGCTGTTCAGTCGATACCCAAGCTGCTCGCTCGGTCGATCAGTCTATTTGTGTGTTCGTCAGTATGTCTCTATCTCGGTCTTTCTACTGGTCTGTCCGTCTGTCTGAGCATATGTCTCCACTCTGTCTGAACATATGTCACCACTCTGTCTGAGCATATGTCTCTATCTCGGTCTTTCTGCTGGTCTGTCCGTCTGTCTGAGCATATGTCACCACTCTGTTTGAGCAAATGAAGTAACAGATCTGTGTGGTAACCCATGAAGTAACAGATCTGTGTGGTATAAAATGAAGTAACAGATCTGTGTGGTATAAAATGAAGTAACAGATCTGTGTGGTAACCCATGAAGTAACAGATCTGTGTGGTATCCCATGTAGTAACAGATCTGTGTGGTATAAAATTAAGTAACAGATCTGTATGGTATAAAATGAAGTAACAGATCTGTGTGGTATAAAATGAAGTAACAGATCTGTGTGGTAACCCATGAAATAAGATATTGGTGTTGTAACTTGTATGTAATTGAATGCTGCATAAGAATGATGCCCATTGCTCTATCGATCCAATGACCTCTGGCTACTCTCAAAGCGGACCATATACCCCCAACATCTAGTGACCTAAAGACCTCTGACTACTCGCAATGTGGACTCTGTACCCTTAGCATCTAGTGACTTCAAAACGTCTGACTATTGACAATGCGGGCTTTGTACCCACAAAATCTATTGACCTATAATAACAATTTTAAAGTAAATTGTCCCGAATAAGTTTCATGGCAGGGATCTGTGGTAGCGCCATCACATTTGTAGACCAGAGGCTAGAGAACAAATGATGGGTAGGTGGCCAATCTTGTCCTCACTTTAACAGTTGACGAGTCCAGGAGAAGAACCCCATTCCGACATTGACATTATCATGCAGTTCTCTTTCAACTTCGCTAGTGCTTTTACAGATATGTGAGTGAAATATACTCTGACCAGATTTAAGATTATGTACAGGGGACATAACTGTGTATGTTGTTTTTATCATCAAAAAGTTAGTTTATCTCCCTTACTTCTTTTTTTAAAAATCATTATCATCATCATCTTCCACTTTTGCCGTCTAGCCACGTGGGAAGGAATAATTGGCGTTCCGGCGCCCAATGGGTGACACTGGATAGTGTCATTCCGAGAGATTGTACAATGTGTTTGGTGTCGTCAATCCACTTTTTTATCGGGCGTCCTCTTGCTCTCATAGGAGATCGTCTTTGATGTTAGGATCAATGCTGGTAGTTGATGGTATTGCATTTTAACGAGATGACCAAACCATTTGATCTTCTGTCTTTCAATTTATGTGGCACAAGGTGTTGATCTTACTAACTGTCTGATAACATCATTTTTCATTCGGTCTTGGATAGTTAAGTCAGCAGCTCTCCTCAAGCATCTTATCTCACAGGCGATGATTTTGCGTAAGTGTGATTTGGGTAATGACCAAGTTTGACATTGAAATGTAAGGTTGGTGTATTTGATCTTATGTAAACAACTTGGTGACAAATGGCAAGATTGAGGGGAAGAGGACAAGGGGGCGGCGAAGTGAATACCTGGATGGCTTAGCCACGTGATATGGTCGAGAAAAAGTCGCTTAAAAGTCGACAGGATTGACTTCATTGCACCGGGTTTTATCCCATATGGCTCAGTCTCTTTCCGCAGCGCGGAAAGCGTCGCACAAACCACGAACTCCGTAGCTCGAGCGGCGACCCTCAGGAGTCTCCGACAAAATGCACTCGTGAAGCCAAAGGATGCCTCCCGGAATCGAACCCACAACCTTCGGAGCCCAAGGCAGACACAACTAACATGCAGCTACACAACCAACCAACCTTCTAGTTAAAGCCCAACCAACCAATCTTCTAGCCAACATGTAAATCGACTAACAATCTATCTACCCAACCACGCAGCAACACAACCAACCAACCAACCAACCTTCTAGTCAACTGATCAACAATCTATCTACCCAACCATGAAACTATACAGATAACCGGCCAGCCAACCTTCAAACCAACAATTTACTCAACCCTCCGTCTATCTAACCAACCATTGCAGCCTTCAATGAACATCACAGAAAACAGTTAGATACAAGTAACACGTTTTTCCTATCTTGCACATGCAAATAGATGATGGCAGAAGTGAAATATGAATCACAAAGAGAATAGGAATGGCCAAACACGCTTTCAGCAGCATGAAATCAGTAGTAACATCTTGAGAGATTAGCAACGCATTATAAATGAGAATTGTCAACTATTACGTATATTCAAAACTACTATATGGCGCGGAAGCCAGGACATTGAACAAGCAACTAGAAAGTCGAATAGAGGCCCTGGATGTGTGGATATACTGACGAATGGAGAAAAAAAAAATAATCAAATACAGATGTTCTAGAAAAACTGGGAATTAAAGGAGATTTGATGAAAGAAATAAAAAAAAAAAAGAGGCAAGTGAAATATTTCGGATAACTTAAAAGACATAACACACTTATTTGTTTTTGTTTTTGTTTTTTATTTATTTATTTATTTTTTGTTTTTATTTTTGCGCTCGCTCGCTTTGATCTCAAGCGTAGTCCATACACACCCTTTATAGTAGTGATGGACTGAATTTTGCGTGTGGATTAGCTTTCCCTATTAGCAGTGTCCCTCGCCATCAGGCGAACCCACTCCGACTTCAGAGGTACTTGTAATTTACGTCCCCAAGTCAAGGACGACAGGTCAACATTTTAGTCCAGCTGTCCTGTGTAGGGGCTGAACCGCTAACCTCGGCATCAACACACCGGATGTTTAAGAACACGCGCTCTTACCGATTCGACCATGCGGATCTGCGTAACACTCTTATAAAAACCATTCTGGAGGGCAAGGTTGATGGCAAGCGATGCTTTTGTTGTACTGTTACTGTTGTGTGATTGCTGCTTTTGTCATTGTTTCTGTTATAATTGCTGAAGAAGAAGAAGAAGAAGAAGAAGAAGAAGAAGAAGAAGAAGAAGAAGAAGAAGAAGAAGAAGAAGAGGAAGAAGAAGAAGAAGAAGAAGAAGCAGCACAGCAGCAGCAGCAGCAGCAGCAGCAGCAGCAGCAGAAGAAGAAGAAGAAGAAGAAGAAGAAGAAGAAGAAGAAGAAGAAGAAGAAGAAGAAGAAGAAGAAGAAGAAGAAGAAGAAGAAGAAGAAGACATACATCCTTGTCAGAAAAGGAGAAATAAATGGAGCAGAAGAAACTGTGGATGTTAAAAATCTTGCTTTTTGTTTACGTGCGCCCTCTAAGATTTCAGTTGACTTTCATGTGGACACAGACGCGATAAATAAAATATTGAATGATTTCTCGCCTGGCATATTTCGCTGCATCTCATCAGGTGCAAACTGCAGAGTTATATATCACGTAATGTGAAACAATGAGTGATACTTCGGCTGAAATATGATGTACATCGTCGCGGACATTACGCGGATATGTAGAACGTTATATCCATGGAAGTTCAACAATTAGCAGGAAGTCCTTTTGTTTACATAATAACGGCCCTAATCGACTAATATATAATGCTTCGATATATTTGAGCAATGAAATATTGTTTGTTGAATACAGTATACGAAATGCCGTCTCAGTGTTAATGCTGTGGTTGGTCCTCAGCAAATGTTTTGTGATGATATAATTCAACGTTTTATGACCTGCCGACTGCACTGTGGTTCCTAAATAATTATTAACTCTCTGTTTCACCCACACCGGTATATGTTTGGCCACTCAATGTACTAATTGCCTTTCGTTCTACCTATATAAGTCGCTTGGCACTCACACTGGAATTGATAAAGGGTATTTTTTTAAATTTGGTTTTGTGTACGGAGACAATAATTCTTTCACAGATGGAGTAGTATCGAGGTGGTTTTAATCTTCAGTATGCAGCTGACATAGACTATGTTACATAGAACCAGTTTTAACATACGGCTGCGAATCCTGTACAATTAGTAAACAGACGAAAAAATCCATGGAACCCTTGGTGATGTGGTTGTATAAAAGAATTATGAAAATTAATTGGACACCTAAAAAGAGCAATCAGGACGAACGAACAAACGAACAAACAAACTTTATTTTAAAAGGGTAACAAATTAGGCACGAAGGCCCGTCTTACATTCGGCCCTTTCAATCACTCATCTTTCATTCATCAAATGTGCATGTTATATTAACATAGGGGGAAAAAAAAACATTGTCAAGTGGATTTTGTAAGCATAAACAATGCATATTACGCATGATACACACGTTAAAGGGAAGCTGAGTCGCAAAGACAGCTTATCACAGACAGAAGCAGTCATCGCTGTTTTGGCCTTGTTATGAGAAGACAAAAACTGGAACTTATTGTTACAACCGGAAAGATTTGTGGAAAGAGAGATAAAGGAAGACAGCGTGAGAAGATTCTTGACAGTTGTGTGTCATGGCACAGACATGAGTCAACACACGAATTGATCCATGACAATGGCGATAATAATTTGTGGAGAGACATGATCGCCCACGCCATTCAAGACGCACTGGATGATGGTGATAATGATAATGTAATTGACGAGATGCAACGAAATATTCCTGGAAAGACATCCTATAATATTTTATTTATGTCGTCTTTGTGTAAATTCACTCAGGAAATACGTTGTTTTGATTGTAACATTCATTTGCCTTCCAACAGATGGAAGAGCCCCAACATCTCAACTACGCCCATTCTCTCGACTCCCACCCAGAATCGGTTTTGAGCCCTTCAACATCCAAGTCAAACCAGTTGGGCCCGCACGCTGGTATCCACAGCACAGACAATCTACAAAAATCTTCTTCTGTTATGTCTCTACATCACTGGACGTCAACAGCCATGTCACCGCTGGAACTCTTTTATTGCGCAACGGTTGCTCCTTACGATGTGGATCATGTTTCTGACAGCAAAGCATTTCATGAAGAATGTCCAGGGCGTGCTTGTTGCAATAGAAGGATGGATACAACTACTTCCTCACTTCGTAATATAAAATCGGATCTAGCCTGTCCCTCTAGATATTTAGTTCCATTCGATAACTCAACAAGAGGACTTGTGAATGATCTACCAAATACGATTGGCCAACGTGAACATGACATAACTTTTCTTGAAAGTGGAGAAGCCTGCTTTAGAAAATCGACGAATAAGACCAAACGTAGCCCTGCTGAAAGCTACCGGATGCCAGTCTACAAAGAACAACCATTTGACCTCGGAGATGTGGATACAAGAAGTGCAGCAGAATCAAGAAGTCACAAAGGTAGAGTGAAATTATCAGCTTTGAAAGATGTCTGCCCTGATAGCAACAGATGCAAGGAAAGAAGGGAGGCGTCTGATGTTGCCATCAAATTGTGTGACAATCAAGTGGCTCTTCCGTTGAAAGAATCCTGCAAACATGTAGTTATTAATTTCAAGAATGTGATTCAGAAAAACGCCAGCCATGATGATTGCAGCAACACTGGCAGAAGATATCTAGGAAACAAAGATGAGTTTATACGGACAAATAGAGGTTCAGTGGCTATTAGTATTTCTAGAGATCGTGTCCTTGTCAGTATCCAGATAGATACAGGTGACAGGTTGTCGTATGATGGTGCGCAGTGTGGTAGGAATTCAAAATCGTCATCTGAGTTCAACGAATCTGACGTTTTCAATGGACAATATACAGCTCAGAGTCCAAACAAGATGCAGAACGATGGCAATGAAGGTTGCGTGAAGGCAACTAAAGAAGTGCAGACAGACACCGTTGATTCAGAAGGCACAGGAATAACACCAGTTGTCCTCACGTTACCGCAAGTCTTAACTACACTCGAACCCAAAGAAACAGATGCTGAAGATGGCGATCTGTCTGTTCGGATTAGTCGCTGCCAGGTGGTTCTTGTGGATGAGGAAGACAAGGATGCAAGTGTTGCCGATGGTGTTGCCAAAGGAGTTGCCAACGGAGTTGCTAATGGAGTTGCCAATGGAGTTGTCAAAGGAGTTGCCAATGGGCGGACCAATGCTAAGAAAAATTGTATTTCATTACATACTTGTCGTGATCAACCGGAGATTGAAACGGTTGAGACTGCAAAGAAATGCGTTGATTATAATGAAGAAAGTGATGATGTTTGTGATGGCTCTTTTGGAGACGTGATTGCAGCCTGTCAAGCTAACTTTGAGGGCGGTCAATGTATTCCAACAGTACAATCTGAGGGTGTCAGTGTCGATGGAGTAACAGATAAACGCAGGTATAAAGAGGATGTCGTGGGCAACGTTATGAAACTTGAAGATGTGATGCTATCTATCAGGCATGTTCCAGATATAGGTCGAGCAACAATCAATATAGATGAAAGAGGTCAGTTCAGATTTCTTTCTTTCTTTCTTTCTTTCTTTCTTTCGATATTATTTTTTGTTGTGGACGTAATTTGCTATGTAAATGGAATGTTGAAACTCATCATCATCATCATAATCATCATCATCATCATCATCATCATCATCATCATCATCATCATCATCATCATCATCATCATCATCATCATCATCATCATCATCAAGTGCCCTGCCAGCTGGTGTATGCGTTCATGGCTCTCCACGGATCTCGGTCTTTGGTGTTCTTGATCAACTCTGCTGCTGATATTCCTTCATGCCACCGTCCCAATCCATCCAGCATCATTTCTTTTGGTCTGCCTCTGCCTCTCTTCCCGTCGATCTTTTCAGTCGTCATGATGTTCTCCGATGTCTCTCTTCTCATCACATGACCAAAGAAAGCTGTTTGTCTCTTTCTTATTGTTGTATATAATGTTTTAGTTTCAGTAGCCTCTTTCAGGCTATCGTCGTTAGTTACTCTGGCAGTCCAAGAAATTCGCAACATTCGTCTCAGGAACCACATCTCTGTTGTTTTCAAGTTCAGCCTAATTTATTCATTCACATTCCAAGATTCACAGCCATACAGCAAAACATTTTCTACACAGCACATCAGCACTCTCTTTCTTACATTCAGTGATACTGACTTACTGCATAAGATGCTTTTTATTTTCTGAAATACAGCCTTTGCTTGCCTTATTCTTTTCTTTATCTCTGCTGTGCATCTTCCGGCTAATGGAACAAAAGAAAAAGCAGCGGCTGCAGCAGGATATAACAATATGAATTGCAAACAATTAAGTATATTTAGTAAACACAGTTACAATGTACATACATTACAAAGAACTCCATCATACACAGGCGAACACTTTGTCCGTCCGTTCAAAAATATAATCAACAAAGTGGACTTGACCAAAATAGTAAAATGAAAGTTCTCAACAACATTGAAGATCATCTCATCTCATCTTGTTTCCTTGTAGCTACAAGTGTCGATGTGATGTATAAACATCAGGAGAGCGCCTGGTTATATGCTTAATATACCGAGATTCCCATGAACTAAATTATTTCTTCTGTCCATCGTTTACTTGGTCAGCTTCTTCTTCTGCGTCCATTTGGTCTATACAACATTGCTTGTTGTGATATACTGTTATTTGGTAACCTATTTATATGGCCAAACCATTTGACTTGTTGACTTCTAATAAAATTGAGCGCTGCTAAAAACCCCACTTTAGTCCTGATTTCTTCATGTCTATTTTTTTTTTCCTGTTCTTGATACATTGAGTATTCTTCTCAGGAATCTCATTTCTGTTGTTGTGTTTTTTTTAAACCTCTTTTTCTGACATTGTCCAGGTTTGGTATTAGTAGCATAGAGTTGATAGGAAGATTGTGTTGTAGAGAGCTTTCTTAGTAACCATTGATACATCTTTGTTGTTTAGTATAGATGCCATGTGCGCCATGAGTTAGTTTGCTTTATTGCATCTATTCACGATCTCGTCTTCTGATTTGCCATTTGATGATATTACACTTCCTAAGTGCTTGAAGCTCTTTACTTGTTTCAGGAGGTGTTCTTTTAGATAAGTCTTTGTTGTTTCTTTTCTTCTTTAGTTATAGGCATTACCTTTGTTTTACAGGTGCTAATTTTCATGTTATGTTCCTTACACACTTCGTTTAGATTATTCATGTGGTCTTGTAATTCTGCTTTTGATTTTGCTATTAATGCTTGATCGTCCGCAAGTACTTTGCATTAGTTTCCGGTATCGTGGTCTTGGTTATTGTCTTCTATATATTTAAATTAATAATAATTTAATTGTGCAGAAGCAGTTGCCAGCCATGAGTCTGTCATTTGATAGCGTCATCACATTGTGTAGAACTGAGAGCAAGGAAGATTACGTGGCCATTCTTTTCCTCATTTTGACAGCGACGAACATCGAACCAGACCGTGTTCATGACATTAGGTGCGCGGTTCGATATCAACTTCGCTAGCGAGACGGCCGCATAGATTTACGTGGGACAAAATCGCACAAGGCTGGCAGCGAACGATGGGAAGTTAAATTATGGGACTTGTAGATAAAGACGAGACATTAACTTGTAGGACTGGTAGATTACCATGAGATATCGAATGGGGTTGGTAGAGGATTATGGGGAATTAACATGGGGGACAGGTAGATAACGATGGGACATTAACGCGTGAGACTGGTAGAGAACTATGGAACATTAACGTGTGAGACTGGTAGGGAACTATGGGACATTAACGTTGGGACTGGTAGGGATCGATGGAAAAATAAAATGTGGGACTAGTAGGGAATGGTGGAATAATAACTTTTAGGTCTGGTTGCCAATGATGAGAATATAGCGTACCGACTGCAAGAGAACTAATGGAAATTAACTAGAGAAACTGATAGAGAACAATGAAACAATAAGGCGGGGAACTGATAGAGAACAATGAAACAATAAGGCGGGGAACTGATAGAGAACAATGAAACAATAAGGCGGGGAACTGATAGAGAACAATGAAACAATAAGGCGGGAACTGATAGAGAACAATGACACAATAAGGCGGGGATCTGATAGGGAACAATGAAACAATAAGGCGGGGAACTGATAGAGAACAATGAAACAATAAGGCGGGGAACTGATAGAGAACAATGAAACAATAAGGCGGGGAACTGATAGAGAACAATGAAACAATAAGGCGGGGAACTGATAGAGAACAATGAAACAATAAGGCGGGGAACTGATAGAGAACAATGAAACAATAAGGCGGGGAACTGATGGAGAACAATGAAACAATAAGGCGGGGAACTGATAGAGAATAATTGGACATTAATTTGAGTAAATAAGGGCGAACTATAGGACAGTAACATATATAAATAATGGTGAACTATAGGATATTAACTTGTATATATAACAGCGAATTGTAGGATTTTAACTTGTATAAATAACGGTGAATAGGATATTTATTTGCTTTTTATTCGCATATACTTTACAGGATATGGCTGTCAACATCAACATCTTTCAGCTGATTGTTGATTGCTAGGCAAGATTAAGCTCAGCAGTTTGCCATTGCTCTCTGAGCGACCGGCTCACATACCCCGTAAGTTACGACGCGGAGAGAACAGCTACCATTTCTCGCGCACGTCACGTTACTAACGAGAGTTTACGGGATTACGGAGAAAGTCGCGAAACTCCTAGACCACGGAGCACGGCAATAGGATATTAACTTGTGTGAATAACAGTGAACTATAGGACAGTAACTTGTATAAATAACGGTGAACTATAGGACAGTAACTTGTATAAATAACGGTGAACTATAGGACAATAACTTGTATAAATAAAGGTGGACTATAAGACAGTAACTTGTATAAATAACGGTGAACTATAGGACAGTAACTTGTATAAATAAAGGTGAACTATAGGACAATAACTTGCATAAATAACAGTGAACTATAGGACAGTAACTTGTATAAATAACAGTGAACTATAGGACAGTAACTTGTATAAATAAAGGTGAACTATAGGACAGTAACTTGCATAAATAACGGTGAACTATAGGACAGTAAGTTGTATAAATAACGGTGAACTATAGGACAGTAACATGTATAAATAATGGTGAACTATAGGATATTAACTTGTATATATAACAGCGAATTGTAGGATTTTAACTTGTATAAATAACGGTGAACAATAGGATATTTATTTGCTTTTTATTCGCATATACTTTACAGGATATGGCTGTCAACATCAACATCTTTCAGCTGATTGTTGATTGCTAGGCAAGATTAAGCTCAGCAGTTTGCCATTGCTTTCTGAGCGACCGGCTCACATACCCCGTAAGTTACCGACGCGGAGAGAACCGCTACCAATTCTCGCGCACGTCACGTTACTCACGAGAGTTTACGGGATTACGGAGAAAGTCGCAACACTCCTAGACCAGGGAGCCCGGCAATAGGATATTAACTTGTGTGAATAACAGTGAACTATAGGACAGTAACTTGTATAAATAACGGTGAAAGATAGGACAGTAAGTTGTATAAATAACGGTGAATTATAGGACAGTAACTTGTATAAATAACGGTGAACTATAGGACAGTAACTTGTATAAATAACGGTGAACTATAGGACAGTAACTTGTATAAATAACGGTGAACTATAGGACAGTAACTTGTATAAATAACGGTGAACTATAGGACAGTAACTTGTATAAATAAAGGTGAACTATAGGACAGTAACTTGTATAAATAACAGTGAACTATAGGACAGTAACTTGTATAAATAAAGGTAAACTATAGGACAGTAACTTGCATAAATAACGGTGAACTATAGGACAGTAAGTTGTATAAATAACGGTGAACTATAGGACAGTAACTTGTATAAATAACGGTGAACTATAGGACAGTAACTTGTATAAATAAAGGTGAACTATAGGACAGTAACTTGCATAAATAACGGTGAACTATAGGACAGTAAGTTGTATAAATAACGGTGAACTATAGGACAGTAACTTGTATAAATGACGGTGAAATATAGGACAGTAACTTGTATAAAAATCAGTGAACTATAGGACAGTAACTTGTATAAATAACAGTGAACTATAGGACAGTAACTTGTATAAATAACGGTGAACTATAAGACAGTAACGTATAAATAACGGTGAACTATAGGACAGTAACTTGTAAAAATAAAGGTGAACTATAGAACAGTAACTTGTATAAATAACGTTGAACTATAGGACAGTAACTTGCATAAATAACGGTGAACTATAGGACAGTAACTTGTATAAATAACGGTGAACTATAGGACAGTAACTTGTATAAATAACGGTGAACTTAGGACAGTAACTTGTATAAATAACGGTGAACTATAGGACAGTAACGTATAAATAACGGTGAACTATAGGACAGTAAGTTGTATAAATAACGGTGAACTATAGGACAGTAACTTGTATAAATAAAGTTGAACTATAGGACAGTAACTTGCATAAATAACGGTGAAATATAGGACAGTAACTTGTATAAATAACCGTGAACTATAGGACAGTAACTTGTATAAATAACGGTGAACTTAGGACAGTAACGTGTATAAATAACGGTGAACTATAGGACAGTAACTTGTATAAATAACGGTGAACTATAGGACAGTAACTTGTATAAATAACGGTGAACTATAGGACAGTAACTTGTATAAATAAAGGTGAACTATAGGACAGTGACTTGTATAAATAACAGTGAACTATAGGACAGTAACTTGTATAAATAACGGTGAACTATAGGACAGTAACTTGTATAAATAAAGGTGAACTATAGGACAGTAACTTGCATAAATAACGGTGAACTATAGGACAGTAAGTTGTATAAATAACGGTGAACTATAGGACAGTAACTTGTATAAATAACGGTGAACTATAGGACAGTAACTTGTATAAAAAACAGTGAACTATAGGACAGTAACTTGTATAAATAACAGTGAACTATAGGACAGTAACTTGTATAAATAACGGTGAACTATAGGACAGTAACGTATAAATAACGGTGAACTATAGGACAGTAACTTGTAAAAATAAAGGTGAACTATAGAACAGTAACTTGTATAAATAACGTTGAACTATAGGACAGTAACTTGCATAAATAACGGTGAACTATAGGACAGTAACTTGTATAAATAACGGTGAACTATTGGACAGTAACGTGTATAAATAACGGTGAACTTAGGACAGTAACTTGTATAAATAACGGTGAACTATAGGACAGTAACGTATAAATAACGGTGAACTATAGGACAGTAAGTTGTATAAATAACGGTGAACTATAGGACAGTAACTTGTATAAATAAAGTTGAACTATAGGACAGTAACTTGCATAAATAACGGTGAACTATAGGACAGTAACTTGTATAAATAACGGTGAACTAAAGGACAGTAACTTGTATAAATGACGGCGAACTATTGACACTAATTTGTAGTACTAATAGAATAACCACTTGTATAAAATTAACGTGTAAAACTGTCACTAAATGAGGAAACAGAACACGTAATGTTTCGGAATATTTCATTCAAGTAGGTTCAGTTCTGTACCCCAATATTCCGAATCATAACGAGGATAAAGAAGGCGAAATGAGCCTGGCGGACAAAAATGCCGTCTCCTTTGTTGATGACACAGGCCTGGTTGATGTCTTTCTGCTGATGCAGATCCAGAAGTGGAGTAGTCAACCTAGAGAAACAACAGTGTCCAATAGGTATGTCTGATCTTCTCTCTCTCTCTCTCTCTCTCTCTCTCTCTCTCTCTCTCTCTCTCTCTCTCTCTCTCTCTCTCTCTCTCTCTCTCTCTCTCTCTCTCTCTCGCTCGCTCGCACGCATGCCGTCTCTCCATCCATACACCCATACAGCTGTCTCTCTGTCTGCATGCCTGCCTGCCTGCCTGCCTGCCTGCCTGTCTGTCTGTCTGTCTGTCTGTCTGTCTGTCTGTCTGTCTGTCTGTCTGTCTGTCTGTCTGTCTGTCTGTCTGTCTGTCTGTCTGTCTACCTAAACCCAACTACCAACCTAGTTAGCTATCTATCGATCCTTCCATAATCCATCCTTCCGTCCCTCCGTTCGTCCGACCATCCGTCCGTCCGTCCGTCCGTCCTTCTGTCTGTCTGTCTGTCTGTCTGTCTGTCTGTCTGTCTGTCTGTCTGTCTGTCTGTCTGTCTGTCTGTCTGTCTGTCTGTCTAATCAGACTGGTGAAGTAGTTGGACTTCATAGTTTTCTCTTGGAACTGTAAATGTAGTCATATTGGATTACATGGCGATAACTTGTTGTTTTTGGTAATAATAATTCCAAAGAAAAATGCATAATATCCTTTAGAATATCAACCCCAAAGAATAACGCACCACAATATTTGATGCACATAAAGTTGATGGGTTGAATATAGTCGCGCTATTGGAAGGAAACCCGGACAGTGCCGCGCGTAAATAACAAAAAAATATGTGGTGTTGCTCAATATGATTGTTGTTTATCGAGTACAAGACAATTTTTTTTTAAATTTTTATTAATCTTTTTAAAAACTTTTATTTCATACAAAGCAATGTATATTTACAAATTGTAGTGTGTGTTTCTTTTGTTTGTGTATATTACAGAGCGTTGCCGTTTGTTAGTGTTAAGTGTGACATTGTGAATAAAACAAATACATACATATATGCAGTGATGTTAATATGACATTTATGGCATAGTGCATGTAGATACACATTCCTTGCATATGCTTCATTTCCTGTCCATCTCTCCCTCTCCTCTCTCTCTCTTTCTCTCTCTCTCTCTCTCTCTCTCTCTCTCTCTCTCTCTCTCTCTCTCTCTCACACACACACACACACAATCTCGTGCTTTCTGGAGACCGCAGTACATTAAATACCCCGTGCTTGGACAATAAACTTTAAACTATCATTTCCATTAAAATGTGTCTTCTTTGTAATTTCTGGGTCACTTAGCTACCGAGGCGAAGGTCGTTGATGTTGTTGCCTGATGACAAATTGCAGTGGGACTCTCTAGTCCATGATGCCTTTTGTTTGGGGGATTTACTACTAGCAATTAGGGTCCATAGTCTGTCCCCATGGAGATAATTGGTCCAAAATTGTGATTGTGTCTGGGTTTTATATACAATTGGAAGGACATAATACCTGGCCACTAATATTTTAATATAATTGTAAGATTATTAATACCATCAATAAACACATTTACAGTTGTAGTATCCTTTGTTTAAAACAAGTTATCTGCTTCTTCTGTAATATGTGCTGTCTTCAGCCAAATATTTTACGAGATTTGCGCTTGTGGGGCTAAGATTAGAATGTTTGCGACTTTTTGTTGATAAAGTTGTTGGACAATTTCTTTGTTGATTGTTCTGTAATTGTATAGTGCTTTGTTTCTTAATGTCCATATAAGATTTCTGTACTCTGCCAATAGAACAAGTAGCTTTGTGTGGATGTCTTGCGTGGAATAAGGAATAGAATTTATCATGATTGCTTTGTAAACATCTGTTCTTTGTTTCGCATGAGTGTTTAGGATGTTTTGTAGGAGATTTCTTGTTGGCATGATTGTGTTGCATTCGTAATAGATGTGCTCTTCTGATTCTTGGACGTTCCGTCTACAAAGCTGACACTGTAGTATTTGTTTAGTTATTTTTGCTGTTCTCTCTGTTGTTGGGGTCATGCTGTAAACAAGCCTATATGTAATTTCCTTTGCTTTTGGAGTAATCTGCTTGTTGTGAATATTAGAGAAAATTTTGGTATAATCTTTTATGTAATATCTATGTCCTCTTTTAATTCTAAGATGTACCGGAGTTGCTTGTAATTTAACTAAATGCCTGTACATTGTATGTGTTTTCTTGTGTAGTAATTTTTCATGTCCTTTAGTGGCTGAAATACATGTTTTGTAGAACGTTGGGAGAATGCCAAAATAATGTGAGGATGTATTCCTTATAGGTTTTAAATAAGATAGCCTAATTCCAATGAAATAGTATGCTAAAGGGTGTTTTTCTGGGTGTTGTAGAATTTCACCTACGTGTTTGATCCTAAGTGCTTGTATTTTGGTTGTTATATCTTGGAGGGCGATACCTCCATCTGTTTTGTCTTGCATGAGTGTAGTATGTTTGATACTGTAGATGGTGCTGCCAAACACAAATCGTCTAATCTCTTTGTTTATGTTTGTGACAGTTTGACGTGGGGGATCTAAGACTGTTCACAGATATAGTATTTTTTAAATTATATATGTATATGGTACTTCTACCAAATATGGTAGTTGTTTTGTATTTGTATCTCTGTAACATATCTGTTATTTTCTTCTCTAGATTTTGCCAAGTGTCTTTGTGTGTCTGATTTGGTTGACATGGGAAGACTATTCCGTACACTTTTAAAAGATTGTTTGATGTTTAGTCAAATGGAAAATCCGCCTTATTTTTGCAGTTGCCTAAGCCCATTATAGTAGATTTTTGGACGTTTCATTTTGCCCCACTCCCTTTGCCGAAATACGAGAACGTCTCCAAAATGATCCGTACAGATTTTTCAGTTGTCGGAAAGAAAATGGTGTCGTCCGCATAAGCACGCAGCTTTTGTTTACCCTTCCCTGGTATGAACGTACCCTTGACATTGTCGTCCTGTCGTATCTCTTCTAGAATTGGCTCTAGAGCGACAACGTACAGTAATGGGGACAAGGGACATCCCTGTCTCATTGACCTAGTCAACCTGAAAGAATCGGTTAGCGTATGGTTTAATAGAATCCGACTTTCCGGTTTCAAATATAAAATTTTGACCCATGTCAGTGTGAAAGAGTTTTGTGGAGGTATGAGTGAGATATTCTGTCTAATGCTTTTTCTTGATCTAAAGAGAGAATTGAGGACTGACAGTTTTTTCAGATGTGTGTAGTTGATGATGTCCGTTATGAAGTGTGTGTGTTGCTGGATATTCCGGTGTTGTACACTACATTGCTGGTCTTCATGAATGAGAGATGACATTACTGGTTTCAATTTATTCGTCAAAGTCTTTGTTAAAATCTTGTAGTCTACATTTATAAGCGAGATAAGTCTGTAACTCTTTAAAAGTATCTTGTCAGTGTTCTCCTTCGGAATAAGAGTGATGTAAGACGTGTTGAAACTGGATGGGAGTTCATGTTTGTGGAAAGATTCAGAGAATACTGCTAGTAAAAGGGGACCTAGAATAGGAAAGAAAACTGATAGAATTCAGCAGTAATACCGCCAGGGCCAGGCGATTTGCCCTTCTGCATTTCATGAACCGCTTGTGTTATATCTGTTAGTGGTAATTCAGTATCTAGTGTTAGGTTCTGTTCCTCTGTGAGTTCTTTTGTGAATTTCATAAAGTGTTCTTGCACGTGCGCCTGTGTGTTTTCCTCTGTATAAAGGTTCCTGTAATAATCTTCATAGGCTAAGGCTATTTGTTGTGGCTCGACTTGTAGGCTATATTTCCTTCCCTGTCAATTATCTGGCCTATTTGTCTGCTGCGCTGTATGTTTTGTTCTAAAGCTAGGTATTGTTTACTCGGTATCTCTTGTGTTATAGTTTGTAACTTTGTTCGCAGTAAAGCCCCCTGAAATCGATGATGTCTGTGGAGATTTAATTCTTCCTGTAATGCTATGATGTGTGGTGAATTTTAAAATCAGAAAGAAGAGTACTTGTGTTTACTCTGGAGATATCTGTGATATTTTGTGTTTACAACATAGGAAATTTATCCATTAGCATTTTCCATTCCTTGAACACATTTACATGTGAATGGGGGTTAGACAAGGAAAAGGGGAAATCTTTACACTTTTGTTTCCCTTGCCATCCTCTCGCCAATTTGTTGCACTCCACCAATGCCTTCATCACCACTATCTGGGCAATGATGGTAAAGGCAGGATAAATATTTGAACCAAACCGGTGTGGGTATCAGCAAAGGCAACAACAACCATGAGCTAGGTGAGGGGGGGGGGCACATGGGAAAAGGGTTTTTGTTTTATTCCTAATGATGACAATGATAATAATGACAAGAAGAAGACATACTGAGGGTAATAACAGCCAATATAAAAACCAGCAATGGTAATAATAGTTATGAAATGATAACCTTTTTACAAATTGTGATTCCATTTGCTAGGATGATTTTATTTGGAATGGTGTTAACATAGCATAGCAGGTACCTACAAATGCAAACTGCAGTTTTTAATAATAGTTGGAGTAAAAGGAGTTGTTTTTTTTCCCTCATTTCCCCAAGCATTTGTATTTACACAAATTTTTACAGTATCATTGGTTTGGTAACCATATGTGGTTCTGTATTCATTCATTCAACATTCACTCACATTTTCCTGTTTCTTTCTCGCACTCATGTATACTAAATGTTGACATCATAATGAAAGAGTACTTGTGTTTGCTCTGGAGATATCTGTGATATTTTGTGTTTACAACGTAGGAAATTTACCCATTAGCATATTTCATTCATTGAACACATTTATATGTGAATGGGGGTTAACATAGAAAAGGGGAAATCTTTAAATTTTGTTTCACCGTACCACCCTCTCACCAATTGATTCCACTCCACAATGCCTCATGACCATCTTAGTGATGGTACAGGCAGGATAAATGTTTGAACCTACCAGTGGGGGGTAGTAGCAAAGTCAACAACTATAAGCAAGGGGGGGGGGGGCACAGGGGAGATGAAGTTGTAAATACTAATGATAAATTCAATAATACTTATAAAATTAATGATACTAAGGATAATAAGGTAAATACTGAATGCAAAGAAAAGGGGAATTGTTTTGCATTTATGTTTCCCTCACTACCCTCCCACCAATTGGTTCCACTCCACCAATGCCTCATGACCACTGATGATGGTACAGGCAGGTTAAATGTTTTAAACAACCAGTGGGGGTAGTAGCAAAAGCAACAACCCATAAGCAAGGGGGCACAGCGGAGATGAAGTTGTAAATTACTAATGATGATATCAGTAATACCTATAAAATTAAGGATAATAAAGATAATAAGGGTAAGGTAAAGGATAGTAATAATAATAAATGATAATAATAATAGTAATAATTCAAAACAATGTTTTCCCGTTGTGAATTTGAATAACGAAGACACAAACAATAGATTGCACGATATATTGCCTGGCATATTTCGCTGCATCTCGTCAGGTACATACTGCAGAAATCACACAATTTACGTGAAATTAACTAGATAAATCCTTCAAGTTGAAATATACACAATTTCGCACAGTAATGTCACTTATCTACCACGGTAATTTTAAGCTGACTAACATGTCTTTCTGTTTACACAATTCTGGCTTGCGTTGATAGATCATAATTGCTTCTGCAAATTTTAACAAGCGAGTATTTTGTGTTCTAAACAACACGCGAAATTCAGTGTCTCTGGACACAACGTGTCCACTGGCGACAATGTGCCTGCCGATTGAAGACGCCGGGAGCTTCCGGTGTGTCGGCCTCACGAGGCTAGCATCTCTTGTGTGTTGTATCGTGTTGACCCATTGAGGTATGTGTTCTGACACCCGTTTGTTAAGCTGTCTCTCCGTTCGACCAATGTAAAAGGCCTGGCATCTACATGTGAATTGGTAAATACAATTGTTTGTGGAGTACAGAGGAACAGGCTCTTTGACTGTTGGTGTAGGAATGGGTACGGTTTTACATCTAATGACTGGAGTTGCCGCACAGAATGTTCGACCTACTGCTGTAGTAAGCCAGTCTTGTAGACGTTGCATTACGTCATCCCCTCGAAAGGTTAGCTGGATGAAAATCTTGAGTTTAGGGACTGTAGTTACGTCTGCTTTGGGTTTGGGCTGTTGGCAATGGCGCTTTATAAATCCTGTGGAGTACCCATTCAGGAGTACCCATTCAGGTAAACCCATTCAGGATTTATCTAGTTAATTTCACGTAAGTTGTGTGATTTCTGCAGTATGTACCTGACGAGATGCAACGAAATATGCCAGGCAATAAATCGTGCAATCTATTGTTTGTGTCTTCGTTATTCAAAATAGTAATAATAATAATAATAATAATAATAATAATAACAATAATAAAAATAATATAATAGATATATGATTTTATTTACTAAAGTGATAATCTTATTAGTGGTGGTGGTATAGCACAACAAGTGCATTAAAGCAAACATTCCATAAATAATCATTTGGAATGGAAGGAGCTGATTTTATTTTCTCCTTTTTATTTTTCCCCTTATCTATAAGGGTTGAAACCATCATTTTGAAGCAAATAAACCAAGCATTTTTACTTTCACTATTCTTTACATAAGGGATTTTCCATTGGTCTTTTGACCATATGTGATCTTTTTTAATCATTCACTCACCATTCACTCAGTTTCTACTTTCTCTCTCGCACTCATGTATACCAAATTTTAATACAATAAGGAAGAATACATATGATTTACTCTGGAAACAGTTGTGATATTTTGTGTGTGTACATAAAGGCAATTAAGTGTCTGTTATAATGTGCGGTGTTTGTATCTGGCTAAAGTTTCTGCATGTCCATATAAGATGTCTGTAGTAAGAAAGTGCTATAAGTAGTTTTGTATGTATGTCATGTTAGCTGTCTTTGGAATAGTAGTTGAGAAAAATTGCTTTATATATGTCGGTTTGTTTGCCTGTGTGCGTTTGTATGAGGTGTTGGAGTGTTGCGCGTGTGGCAGTAATTGTTGGACATGTATAATAAATGTGTTCCTCTGTCTCTTGTGTGTTGTTTCTACATAATTGACATTGTTTGGATATGTATGCTTCTACCTGTGTTGTGGGGGTCATACTGTATAACAGTCTATATGTGATTTCCCTTAGCTTTTGGAGTTATGTGTTTGTTGTGTAGGTTTGAAAAGGTGCATGTGAAGTCAGTCATGAAGTATTTGTGTCCCTCTTTTAATCCTAAGTCTTAGTGATGGTGCTTGTTCTCTAACTAAATGTTTGTATATTGTGTGTGTTGTTTGCTGTATTAACTGTTCATGTCCTTTTATTGCCTGTATGCATGTCTGATTAGAATGTTGGCAGTCTTCCCTGGTAGTGTGCAGTTGCATTGTTAAGAGGTGTGAGATGTTTGATGTTGTGGCCTATGTAGTATAGTGCTAGTCTGTTCTGTTCTGGGTGTCTGATGATTTTACCTATGTGACTGATTCTAAGTGACAGTATTTTTGTCTGGATGTCCTGTAGTGCAATACCCCCCCCCTTGTTTCCTGTCTTGTATGAGAGTTTTGTGTTGTATGCTGTGTATTGTGTTGGTGAAGATGAAGCGTCTGATTTGTTTGTTTATGTTTGTGACGGTCTGGTTTGGGAGGGTCCAGTACTGTCGCTAAGTATATTATTTTGGGTAATATGTATGTGTTAACTATTGTGCTTCTACCAAATATTGTGGATGTCTTGTACCTATACCTGTGTAACATGTCTGTGATCTGTTCGGTCAGTGCGTGCCATGTCTGTCTGTGTGTTTCTGTGGGATCACATGGAAATGTGATCCCATACAGCTTCATGGTGTTTATGTGTTTCAGATCTGGAGGGAAATCAGCATTTTGTTTCCACTTTCCCAGACCCATTATCTGTGATTTCTGTACATTAATTTTGGCTCCACTGCCTTTCCCAAAATGGGTAAAGGTGTGAAGTATATTCCTTATTGATGTGTTGCTGGTGGGAGAGAAGGCAGTGTCATCTGCATAGGCAGGAATGTTCCTTTTTTTCAACGTTTATTTTATACAAAGCAATGTATATTTACAAGGTGTAATGTGTGTTTCTTTGTTTGTGTATATTACAGAGCGTTGCCGTTTGTTAGTGTTATGTGTCACATGTGTTAATCAAAACAAATACATGCATATACAGTTATGATAATATGACATTTATGGCATAGTGCATGTAAACACACATTCCTCGTTTCATTTCCATCTCCACAAGTGGAATGCATGTTACAAGTGTCCATCTCTCTCTCTCTCTCTCTCTCTCTCTCTCTCTCTCTCTCTCTCTCTCTCTCTCTCTCTCTCTCTCTCTCTCTCTCTCTCTCTCTCACACACACACACACACACACACATTCTGTCTTGATCTATCTCTTGCTTTCTGTAGATGATAGTGCATGGATTTCCGTGATCTAGGGCAATAAACTTTACATTCTCATTCTATTTAAATTGTGTGTGTGAAGGGGGGGGGGGGGGGGTTCCATGTGCATATATTAATATAAATACCTGTATATCAAACAAAGCAATAATTATATTTACATAGATACCTACACGAATTACCCATACTTGGCTACCCATATACAAATACGATACATGTTGGCCTTTGGTATTCTACAACTATGTATTCGCGCTGGGAAATCGTGTTGAAAATAGGCAAAGGGCAAACCGCTGAACGCAAAAATGTCTAGTGACCAGCAGCCACTAGACACACAAGGCCGGTGGCCGGGTCTTACAAAGGACACGCAGCCAGTTTTCTACAAAGCCTTTGTTTCCCTAGGCCAGAGGAGCTGCGGCGTGTACTATCTGTGCTCTCCGATGCTTGTTTCCACCTAGTGAGAAGTGTTCCAAAGTATTTACAAAATAAAGCCACACACAGGGCTCGCGTCGCGAGGCGCACACACGTTCTAAAATTTCCACAACAGTGACTGGTCTGGGACGCTCCCGTTCAAACTGCACTGTTGTTAGTCAAATCGACCGGGTGTCGGTATTATATGATAGCCCTCTGAGATAAACATGTATATTCATATTCTATATTCCACATTCTACCATACAAGCATGCACCTATATGTGTGCATGTACACATATATGCGTGCATGTCCACATTCATACATATTATGGGTATTCAATTGAGTAAACAAATAAACTGGTTTTATTTCGTTATGTCTGTGTGTTTGTGAATATTTGTGTTATTTTGTTTTGGAACATATGCAGTATTAAACGTGAATTGTACGTTTTGTATTTGTACAATGCGGCATTTCTACAGGACCATACTAGGTACCTGTATTCTGCTAGAGAAATCAGCAATTTCGTGTGGTTGTCTTTGGTAGATTTGGGTAAAGTGTTTAAAAAATTGCTTTGTACATATCTGTTTTCTTTTTAGTAAATGTTTCAATGAGTTGTCTTAGTGTGTCTAGTGCGGTTTGGACTGTTGGACAAGTGTAATAAATGTGATCTTCGGTTTCCTGTATGTTCCGTCTGCAGAGTTGACATTGTGTTATTTGTTTTGACCTGCGTGCTTGTTTTTCCGTAGTAGGTGACATGTTAAAGATTAAACGGTACGTAATTTCTCTGGCTTTGGGTTTGATGTGTGGATTGTGGAGATTAGTGAAAGTACATGTGTAGTCTTGTATGTAGTATTTTTGTCCCCTTTTTATTCTGAGTCGTAGTGGGGGTGCTTGTTGATTGACTAGATATTTGTAAATCTGGTTTGTTGTCTGGTGTAGTAAATGCTCGCGTCCTTGAAGTGCGTGTATGCATGTCTTGTAGAAAGCGGGTAGTGTTCCAAAATGGTGTGGTGAATTAAGTTGTATTCTTCTAAGGTGTTGCAGTCTGAGTTCTATGTAATAGAGTGCTAGTGGGTGCTTTTCAGGTTGATTGAGGATATGTCCTATGTGTTGGATTCTAAGCGCTTGTATTTTTGTATCTATGTCTTGTAGTGCTATTCCCCCTTGTCTTTTGTCCTGTATGAGTGTCTTATGTTTGATGGAATAGATTGTGCTGCCAAAGATGAAACGTCTGATATGTTTGTTGATGTCTGTGACTGTCTGTTTAGGAGGGTCTAGCACTGTGACTAAATATATTATTTTGGGAATGATGAATGTGTTAACTATGATGCTCCTACCAAATATTGTGGATGTCTTATACCTGTATCTGTGCAGCATGTCTATAATTTTTTGTGTGAGGTTTTGCCATGTCTGTGCGTGCATCTGTCGGGAGTTGTTAGGAAATGTTATCCCATATAGTTTGATGTTGTCTGTGGCTGTTAAGTCGGGAGGAAAGTCTGTTTTGTTTCGCCACTTACCGAGACCCATTATGTGTGATTTTTGTATGTTTAATTTTGCCCCACTCCCCTTACCAAACTGTGTAAAGGTGTGAAGTATATTTGTAACGGATGTGTTGTTGGTGGGGAAGAAAGCGGTGTCGTCTGCGTATGCAAGCAACTTCCGCTCTCCTCCGCCTGGTATGAATGTGCCTGTGATGTTGGTGTCTTGTCTGATTGCTTCTAGTAGTGGTTCTAAAACCAGCACATATAGGAGCGGCGACAGAGGACATCCTTGTCTCACCGACCTTGTGAGCCGGAAGCCCGCAGTGAGTGTGTGGTTAACCAAAACCTTACTCTCAGGATTCCGGTACAAGATCGCTATACACCTCCCAAAGTACTGGCCTAAATTGCATTGTGTTAATGTCTTGTGTAGATAGGAGTGGGAAATTCTGTCAAAGGCTTTCTTCTGGTCTAGGGACAAAAGAGAGGCCTGACAGTCTTTCTCCTGTGTGTATGTGATGATGTCTCTAATAAAATGTGTATGCTGGTGAATGTTTCTATGTGGTACGCCGCATTGTTGGTCTGGGTGTATGAGTGTTGACATAAAGGGTCTCAGTTTGTGGGTCAGTGCTTTGGTTAGTATTTTATAGTCTGTGTTGAGTAGAGATATGGGTCTGTAATTTTTCATCTGTGTCTTGTCTGTGTTGTGTTTAGGTATGAGTGTTATGTACGACATGTTGCAACTGTCTGGTAGTTGTTCTTTGTCAAAGGCGTCTTGATATACTTTAAGAAGAAGGCCACCTAAGATAGGAAAGAAATGTTGGTAGAATTCTACAGTCAAGCCGTCCGGTCCTGGTGTCTTGTCTTTGTTCATTTTGCTGAGTGCGTGTGTTATGTCTGCTAGTGTTAGTTCTGTGTCTAGTGTGTCTTTGTCTGCATCTGACAGCTGTTTACTGTATTTTAGAAATTTGTCTTGTGTCTGTGTGTCTACTGTCTCTGCTGTAAATAGGTGTGTGTAGTATTGATTGAATGCTTCTGTTATTTGCGCGGGTTCTGTTTGTGTGGTGCCTTGCATGTCTATTATTTTGCCTATTTGTCTGCTGTGTTGTACGTTCTGTTCAATCGCTAAATTTTGTTTACTGGGGGACTCTTGCGTGATTGTGGTTAGTTTTGTTCTAAGGAGGGCGCCTAGATATCTGTGTTGTTGGTGCTTCTCTAATTGTTCTTCTAGTGTGTTTAAATGTGGTGCTTTGTTGTCCATCTGTTTTGTTAGTTGTATGGCTGTTTGTATAATTTGTTCTTGTCTTAATCTGTCTTTGTGTATGATGGATGCTAGGTGTTGTGTTCTGCTTCGTATTGTATTTTTCAGTAGGTCCCAGTATTGTCCGATGTTATCAGCCGGTATGTGGTCGGTATATGTGTGTAAAAGTTGTACCATGTATTTCTCATATTCTGTATTCTTTAGAAGTGTGTTATTAAATTTCCAATGTTGTGAACGTTTGTTTATCTGTGTGTTTATGTTGCTTGTACTGATGTGTGCTAAGATGGCTTTGTGGTCTGTGTACTGTAATGTCTCTTGTAGGTGCCTAGTGTTTACTATGTGGTGTGTTGCAGGTATATATATCCTATCTAATCTTCTTGCTGTGTGGTGTGTTTTATTTGTGTGGGTTGTTTCTCGCTTATTTGGATGTTTGTGTCTGAATGTGTCTATTAAATTGTGTGTGTCTAAAATGTTTTGCAGTGTTTCTAACTGTGTTGTGCTTTCTCCTTCCATTCTCCTAACCTGTGTCTTCATTTCTCCGCCTATTATATCCAATGCCTGTAAGACGCAGTTGAAATCTCCACAGAGTATGATGTTCTGTCCTCTGTATGTGTGTGTGAGTAGTGTGTCTAGTTCTTCATAAAATTGTGGCTGATAGTTGTAATTTGGTGGTGCATGTATGTTGACAATGGTATATGTATGTGAGGTGTTACTTATCTGTGTTATGCTGATTCTACCCTGGCTATCCCGATTTGTTTTTAAAATGTTCCACCTATCTGATGTTTGTAGTATGGCTGTCCCAGAACCTATGTTTTGGACTGCCAAACTGAAGTGTGCATGTCTTAGTCCTAATTGTGTTGTAATTTGTGCGCCATGTATATCTGAATGAATATTTGTCTCTTGTAGCAGGATGAAATCTGGTTTGTATTTGTGTATGAGTGTGCAAATGTGTTGTTGTTTTGTGCGTATACCAGATATATTTAAACATATTATTTTTATGTCGTCACCCATCACAAGTATATAAACAAAAAGAAATTATATTGCGTGCAAATGACAATTGACATTACTAAAGGAAGTAAAGAAATATGCTGCATATAGCTGTTCAGTGCGTTTTGGACGTTCCCGAGTTCTCTTCTTCTTCAGTGTCAGTGGCGATAAATAAACGTCTTAAGGATATGTTGTCCTCTTCCTCTGTGTTCTGTCGTTGATCATTTGTCCTTACTGTGGGGCTGTCCGGTTTGTTCACTTTTTTTGGTGTGGCAATTGGAGAATCGTCGTCTTCACTATCGCTGTTTTCTGCGTTTTTCTGCATTCTATTGCGCTTCTTGTTATGAATCACTTTAATGAAACCATCTTTGTCTACCTCTTTGTCATTTTTAATGGGCTCCCGTTCATCTGAATTGTTTTCCTTGGTCGGGGTTGGGGATGGGTGTGTATTTGGGGTGGTAGGTGATTTGGATTTGGGTTGGGTTTTGCTGTCTTGTTCCTTTTGTTGATTTGTTCTTTGTGTTGTAATGTCGTTTGTGGCCAAGGTATTAGCGATTTCAGTCTCGAATGGTGTTGTTACTGGAGTGGGCATTAGTGCTGTCTTCGGCGCTGTGGTTTCCACTGTGGTTTCCACTTGTTCTCGTGATTGTGCCGGTGGCTGCTGACTCTTTGCTTCTACCAGCGGTGGAAAGTTTTCCACCGTGTTTTCATCAACCTTTGGCCTCGGTCTTCGGCTCGGGCACCTGTTGGCCCAGTGGTCGTCCAGACCACAGTTTGGGCACGTTGTTCTGCGCCCTGGCATCGTGAAGAGGATACGGTGGTTGTTACCGGTTACTCCAGGGATGTTTAACCTAGCATAATGCGGCACTTCTTGAGTTGAATTGCACAAAGCACCCCACTTCCCCGCACCATATTTCAGTCTGAATACTTCGGCGTCTTTGTCGCCTGTTGCCATTCCGACCAACTCTTTGACTGCCTCGCGGCTCATGGTATTTGGCAACCAGTGGATGGTCACCCGCTCTTTTTCCTTTTCCACGTGCTGGATCTCTATTTCAAGATCGCAGCTCGCGACCTTCAATTTCAATCCATGTAATTCTTGATATTTTTGGTTGTACGCTACCTGTGTTAAGTTCACAAACCAGCGTGTAGGTATTTCGAAGCGGTAAATGTCCGTTATGCCACCCGCGGGAACACCAGCTGGGCCCAACAAAGAGCTGGCGATTAGAGTCGGGGTGCATTTTACTGCCGCTCCCGGCCCTGTTACAGACAGCACGAGGGTACCTGTGCTGTGTAGCTTACCGTGTACTGCGCTGGATGTGAAGTTATAAACTGGTTGGTCCATGTTCTCAGGAAACACAGGTCACGTCCAGTTGAAATAAACCACACACACCGCACAAAAATTCAAAGGACCGATAATCGCCACAAAATATAATCCGTAACTGTGAGGTTTATACGTTGTGAAGAGAAAGTTTTTAGATAAATTTAAGAAAAAAAAAACAACTTTTATTGAGTGTTAAAACCGTTGCAAAGTGTATTTTTTGTGTTTTTACAGAGCGTTGCATGTGGGCGTGTAGGTGACATATGCGCAAAAAATACAAATATTTTATACATTTTAACATTTCTACATTGAATTTGTTGATGGGTAACCCCTTACTGAAACAACAGGATGATGATAGTGCACCGATATTATTTCCCCTGCCGTCTCCCTCTCCTGTCGGCTCTAAAACCTCCAATTTCATCACCACAACTCGGTAATGATGAAACTGGCAGTTTAAAAAGTCTGAACCGATCGGAGATGGCGGTAGCAGAATCAACAAATAAACAGTATCAAGATGGTGGGAATGGGAGGTGTGACAGTATCGGGGTTTACAAGGCAGGAAGGGTAGTGGTTGCATTTATAATGTTTGTGTTGTTACATGCGTTCTGTGTATTTAGTATTTGTGTAGGTGTGTTTACGGAGAGGTGTATGTGGGCGTGTATGTGACGTGTGCATATTGTATTCATTGGGCATATTTACATGTGAGGGGGAGTAGATAGGGAGAAGGATAAAACTTTCCATTTTTGTTTCCATTGTCCCACTCTCACCCATTTGACCACCACACTAATGGGTAATGATGGTAAAGGCAGGACAATTTTTGGAACCAAAAGGTGAGGGTGTCAGTAAAGGCAACAAACAGACCATGAACAAGGGAAGGGGGAGGGGTCACATGGGAGATGAGGTTATATATTAATAAAGGTAACTATAATAATATTGCAAATAAACCAAATACATTAATAATAATGATGACCAACATTTACCTACTAAGGGTGATAACAGTACTGATAGTAACAGCAATGATAATAATAGTTATGATAATGATCTCACTTTCCAAAAATGTGATTCCATTTGCTAGGATGATTTTCCTAGGAATGGTGTTAGCATAGCATAGCAGGTACATATAAATTGCAACAAGCAATGTTCAATAATAGTAGAAGTAAAAGGAGTTGGTTATCTTTTTTCTCCTTGCTTATTTTTTTTTTTTTGGGGGGGGGGGGGGGGGGGGTCTTATTTGTAAGGGTTCATTAATTTTTGTCCCCCTCTTTTTTTTTTTTTTTTTTTGGTTTTTGTTGTAAATAGTAAACAAGCATCTGTATTTGCACAAATTTTTCAATCTCATTGGTTTGGTAAACATATGTGGCTTTGTATTCATTCATTCATTATTCACTCACATCTTCTTGTTTCTTCTTCGCACTCATGTGTACTAAATTTTAAAATCAGAAAGAAGAGTACTTGTGTTTACTCTAGAGATATCTGTGATATGTTGTGTTTACAACATAGGAAATTTATCCATTAGCATATTCCATTCCTTGAACTCATTTACATGTGAATGGAGGTTAAACAAGGAAAGGGGGAACTTTTACATTTTTGTTTTCCTTGCCATCCTCTCACCAATTTGTTCCATTCCACCAATGTCTTCATCACCACTATCTGGGCAATGGTGGTAAAGACAGGATAATTATTTGAACCAAACCGGTGTGGGTATCAGCAAAGGCAACAACAACCATGAGTGGGGAGGGGGTGGGGGGAGGGCACATGTGAAATGGTTGTTGTTGTTTTTTTCTTCCTAATGATGGCAATAATAATAATGACAAATAAGAAACATACTGAGGTTAATAACAGCAAATATAAAAACCAGCAATTGTAATTTTAGTTATGAAAATGATAACATTTTTACAACATGTGATTCCATTTGCTAGGATGATTTTCTTTGGAATGGTGTTAACATAGCATAGCAGGTACATACAAAAGCAAACTGCAGTTTTTAATAATAGTTGGAGTAAAGGAGTTGGTTATTTTTCCCTCCTTGTTTTTGTTTTCCCTAACTGTAATGATTCATTCATTTTTTCCCCTTTGCTCTCTCTTTCTTTTTTTTTTAAATAAAAATTTAACCAAGCATTTGTATTAACACACGTTTTTACAGTATCATTGGTTTGGTAACCATATGTGATTTTGTATTCATTCATTCAACACTCACTCACACTGATTCAAAGGGGGTGACAAAGAAAAAGGGAAATCTTTACATTTTTGTTTACCGAGCTACCCTCCCACCAATTGCTCCAATCCACCAATGCTCTCATGACCACCCTGGTAATGATGGCACAGGCAGGATACATGTTTGAGCCAACCAGTAGGGGTAGTAGCAAAGGCAAAAAACTGTAAGCAAAGGGGGGGGGGCACAGGGGAGATGAAATTGCACAATAATAATGATGATATATATAATACTTTTAACATTAGTGATACTAAGGATAGTAAAGGTAGAATAATGATAGTCATAATAATAATGATGATAATAATAATAATAATAAACAATAATAATATAATAATAATAATAATAATAATAATAATAATAATAATAATAATGAAATAATAATACTAATAATAGTATAATAGTTATGTGATTCTATTTACTAAAGTGATAATCTTAGGTAGTGGTGGTAGTATAGCATTGCAAGTGCTTTTAAAGCAAACGTCCAATAATTAATACATTGGAATGGAAGGAGTTGATTTTATTTACTCCACAAATCCTTGCATAAGGGAATTTCCATTGGTCTTTGTGACCATATGTGATATTTTATAATCATTCACTCACAGTTTCTTCTTTCTTTCTTGCACTCATGTATACCAAATTTATAATACAATAAGGAAGAATATATGTGGTGTACTCTGGAAATAGTTGTGATATTTTGTGTGTGTACATAAATGATATTAAGTGTGTGTTATATGTGTAGTGCTTGTGTCTGGCTGAGTTTCTGCATGTCCATATGAGATGTCTATAGTAAGAAAGAGCTATAAGTAGTTTTGTGTGTATGTCTTTTGCTGACTTTGGTATTGTGTTGAGGAATATTGCTTTATATATGTCGGTTTGTTTGCCTGTGTGTGTTTGTATGAGGTGTTGGAGTGTTGCGCATGTGGCTGTAATTGTTGGACATGTAAAATAGATGTGTTCCTCTGTCTCTTGTGTGTTGTTTCTACATAGTTGGCATTGTTTGTCTATGTATTGTCCCTGTGTTGTTGGAGTCATGCTGTATAATAACCTATATGTGATTTCTCTAGCTGTTGGTGTTATGTGTTTGTTGTGTAGGTTTGAAAAGGTGCATGTGAAGTCAGACATGAAGTATTTGTATCCTCTTTTGATCCTAAGTTTGAGTGATGGTGCTTGCTCTCTAACTAACTGTTTGTATATTGTGTGTGTTGTTTGCTGTATTAACTGTTCATGTCCTTGTATTGCCTGTATGCATGTCTGATAGAATGTTGGCAGTGTTCCCTGATAGTGTGCAGTTGCATTGTTAAGTGGTGTGAGGTGTTTGATGTTGTGGGCTATGTAGTATAGTGCTAGTCTGTGCTGTTCTGGGTGTCTGATGATTTTACCTATGTAACTAATCCTGAGTGACAGTATTTTTGTGTGGATGTCTTGTAGTCCAATAGCCCCCTGTTTCCTGTCTTGTATGAGAGTTTTGTGTTTAATGCTGTGTATTGTGTTGGTGAAGATAAAGCATCTGATTTGCTTGTTTATGTTTGTGATGGACTGTTTGGGAGGGTCCAGTACTGTCGCTAAGTATATTATTTTGGGTATTATGAATGTGTTAACTATTGTGCTTCTACCAAATATTGTGGATGTTTTATACCTATACCTATGTAACATGTCTGTGATCTTTTTGGTCAGTGCGTGCCATGTCTGTGTGTGTGTGTTTCTGTGGGATCACATGGAAATGTGATCCCATACAGTTTCATGGTGTCTGTGTGTCTCAGATCTGGAGGGAAATCAGACTTTTGTTTCCACTTTCCCAGTCCCATTATATATGATTTCTGTACATTTACTTTGGCTCCACTGCATTTTCCAAAATGGGTAAAGGTGTTGAGTATGTTCCTTATTGATGTGTTGCTAGTGGGAAAGAAGGCAGTGTCATCTGCATAAGCGATGAGCTTCTGCTGTCCTATCCCATGCAGGAAGGTGCCTTTAATACTAGTGTCTTGTCTTATCTTCTCTAATAAAGGCTCTAGGGTGAGCACATACAGGAGTGTGATAGGGGACATCCCTGCCTTACAGATATATGATATTTATCGCCGTATACACGTTGTGAAGAGAAACCAGAGTTAAAAAGAAAGGCGTCCATTCGGGGATGGTCGTTAACATCGTGCATGGAGCTTGCAGTGTTGACACATTGTATATATTGCATTAGCAAGTACATTTTATTCAATTTAGCATTAAAGTCTTTCTCTCTATAGGAAGTCAAATTTTCGTGTTAACTGTGAATAGTTCGTGTCATTATATTAAAAATTTAATAATTAATATAACAAATTGCTTTTTAAGAAAAACGTTGGCGAGTTATGTCCCTTGCAAACAGTAAAATGAATATTATGTTCCCTTGAAAAAGAGGTATTTGTTTCCCCTTAAATTTCGCTTACCAAGTGCACAGACCGTCGATAGCGAATGATTAGCCCGTAGATCATGTAATTGAGTCCCCACTATTGCTCCCGGGTTGACTCAGCAGAAACTAAGCACCATGAAATGTTCTGGAAAGTAAAGGCGAAGTGTGCGCTATTGACCACATCACCCATTGAGTGCCAATTGTTTTACAAAAATGTGATGTTTTCTTTCACCATATACTCAGTGCCTAAAGAAATGGAAAAGCAGGGTACTTCACTTTTTACCTTTACAACTGCTACTACTACAGTTACCACTATGGCTACTACAGCAACTACTGTCTGCAAATATTTATAATTATGTGTAATGTGTTCGTGCATGTCTATATAGTAAATTGTGGTATATGCCCAACACAATTTTAAAAACATCAAAATCACTTTGAGAAAAGAAAGCCTTGACAAGCCATGTAACGATTGTCAGATGTCAAGCTCTGTGCTTGTTCTAACACAGTTTACTTGCATGTGTTTGCTGGTTTTGTGCCATAGGCTCTTATTATCGTTTATCTCTGTATGGCTATGGCCAGTTTATGTCTGACTTCTTATGAACAGTCCCCATGTTTGTTGATTGTGGAGCCAAGATGTTCACAGTTTGTGATCTTTTCAATTTCTCAGTGGGTGGATGTGATTTTTGGTTGGCGTGTAGTTTTGTGTGTGGGTATTTTTTTTAAAATATTAGTTCAGAAAAATATTATCATCTTAATTATGGCTTTTGACAAACAGGATTAAATTTACATAACATATACAATTAAATTAGGAGCAAGTTAATTCCGCATTTGTTATAAATTTGCAATAGCTCATAAACTTAACAATGTTATTGATGAATTTTTAATAAATTTAGCCATTCTGTATACAAGACAAGAATTAGTAGCATAACAGCTAAAGTAATTGAACAATATTAACAAATTTATTACTTATGTGTATACATACATATGGTACTGATCAGTTAGTAATAAACTTTTTATTTGTGTAAGAAAGAAATCAAGTAATAATAAATTCAGTAGCAGTGAATATTATAAATTAATTATTAATATTTTGTGCATGATAACTTGAAAACTTAGTGACAGCCGGCAAACTTGATGTAATCCAAGCCGCTGGTGATCGTGTGAGTTTGCGAACATCATTGTCTGTCAGCATGGCACATGTTTCAAAACATTACCACCTAACAGCATGGCA
>JACEFZ010028388.1:0-110000 GCA_014155875.1 Cepaea nemoralis | reverse complement strand
ATTCACGCACACGCAAGCCAAGAGTAGCATCGCTAAAGCGCGCCCTCACGGTACAAGGTGATACATGCAAAACCACTGGACGCCTACTGACGAGCTTTCAAGCTACGCCGGCAGGACTGACCGACAAAACAGCTATACCAGCTTACTGACTGCAGGCCCACTACTCATCGAGAGAGAGTGGGCGCTTATCGAGACTTTGTCGAACGGTCGTACAAATTTTGCTCTTTTGCCCGCTCAAACCACGACCCTGGCTGCACGATGCGGTTACATTCTCGAAACGCCTGCCTCGCTAACTTGCATTGGCTGGGAAGATCCCATTTTGGTGCACCTCACACAGCCATCCGACACAACGAACGCTAGACGCGGAACTGATCTTGCGAACCAGACCAGCCCTCACATTCAAATATAATAATGGGACAATTATTAATAATGGTAGCAATAGTAATAAAAGTGTTAATAATAATAATAATAATAATAATAATAATAATAATAATAATATATTTGTAAGATTACTAATAACGTCAATGATTGATTGATTGATTGATTGATTTGGGAACCGACATCACAGCATTCGGGGCATTCCCATAAGCGCACCGTCCCCATCCTCAGCAGCCAGCGAAGAGTTCCAACACTAATAGTACCAGTAGCAATCTGATTATATGTCCGTCTCGCCTTTCCTCTGAGCGTTGATCGTCGGCCAGATCCCCTCGTCACCCCTCGCTGTCGCATTCTTGCCAGACCATGGTGATCCATTTGCTCCTCCGAGGTGTACACATGCTCCCACAAGGTCGCAACCACGTCTGCCTTGTCATGCATCAATACTCTACCAAGTTTTGTAGAGCCAGCCAATCTGTCCGTCTGTTCATTCCCCAGCACACCAGCATGCCCCGGGGAAAAGATCCAGATGATGCTTGTCACCCGTGACTTCCGAAGCGAAGCAAGCCACTCTGCACGAAGCTTGCCTGTCACCCTACTCAGCATGCTTTCTGAGTCAGTTACAATCACGATGTGTGTGTGTGTGTGTGTGTGTGTGTGTGTGTGTGTGTGTGTGTGTGTGTCGTATTCTCCATCCAGCGGAAAGCTGCACTGATCGCCTCCACCTCCATTCTTAAGCTAGATGTTGTGGTATCATATGCCAGGCTCTCCTGCACCAAACGTCGACCATTGGCTTTTGCTAAGAACCCCCATGCACTTCTCCTACCTCTCAACCGCGACCCATCTGTGTAGATAATCACATCACCTGAACGAGCATTATCCTGAATTAGTTGCTGGAGTTCCACTTCCTTGGCCCCTGCTGGCCACTCCCTGCACTCCCGGCTCAATGTGATTATAACTCTGCACAAGTCTGACTGCTCCGCTGACACTCTGACCCACTCTTCTCCTTTCCTAATGTTCTCCAAGGGGCACACCTGCCTGATCGTATCCTCCACCTGAGCCATCGATGATTTCCCTCTTATCAGTCGCTGACCGTTAACGGCGTCCAGCGCCTCATGCAACGGGTGATCTGTGTCTGCAGCTACTCTGAGGTATGCCTTCGCCTGCATCACCTTGAGCCTATCTGCAACAGACGGCAAACCAAGGATGTAACGCATACACACAACTGGGGTGTCTCTGGTGCATCCCAGAATGACTCGCATCGCTTCGCTCTGTATGCGCTCTAATTTCACCAGCAGACTCAGCTGAGACAGTGAGCAGTCCTAGTCCATAATAAATTACTGAGAGGATCAAGTGCTGGTATAGTGTGAAAAGCATTCTCTGCTCTGTGTCCATTGCAGCCATAGTTTTAAGTGCATTGAGTCCCTTTTGAAAACTTGTCACAATCGTCTCCACATGGTCCTTGAAGGACAGGCTCCTGTCAAATGTGATTCCCAGATACTTGAGTTTGTTCTCTCTATTGACGCTTCTACCATCTATCGTGATGATTGGGACATCAGCTCTCACAATCCTGTTGTCCAGAGAGCACCACAAAACAGCTGCCTTTTCTGGGTGGATGACAACACTCATTTCAGTGCACCAGTCAATCACATTGTCTACCGTTGCCTGTAGCTCCTGGGCTGTTTGCTCCCTATCTCTCCCCTGCATATATGCAAGAATATCATCTGCAAATGTTAGTATCCTTCCAACCCCTGGTGCTTCTAGGTTTGAAATCTTGCTCGTATACACATTAAAGAGCTCCGGTAAGATTGCTGATCCCTGTGGCAGTCCCGGGGTTAAAATATGTAGCTCTGAGGTCCATGCACCCAGACGGAGAGCAACCCGGCGATAATGTAGGACGGCTGCTATCCAGTTCACCAACCAGGAATTGGCCCCCTTCTCCATCATTACGGTCATCAATATATCATATCGAACTCTATTGTATGCAACCTCGAGTTCAAGCGCTACCGCCATCGTTTCCTTTCTACTCTGGAACCCCTCATAAACATCAAAGGCAAAAGTGGCTGCAGTTGACCAGGTATCTATTCCTGGCCTGTAGCTCCCCAGGCCATTAGAAGAAGCTTCCCCCTTTCCAAGAACTCTTGCAGCTTGACAGCGACTATCTTCTCTAGAACCTTCCCAAATGTATTTTGAAGGGTGATGATCCTAAAGCCACTAAGCTTTGAATGATCCCTGAATGGTTTTGGAAGAGGGATGACATAGCTGTGCACCCAATCCTGCGGTACTGATGCTGTCCTAATGCTCTGGTTAAAGCAGTCGGTCATTTCCTTCAGGTCTGCATCGCTCAAAGCCTTCATGTGGCCATACATAACCCCATCGGGCCCTGGTGCCGTGTCGTTTGCCTTTTTCAAAATATGTTTGACTTCTTCAACCCGTATGATGTCTTCATAATGCATATTCTTCGTGGTGTCAGATAATTCCTCTCTAACTGCATTTCTGGTGTCCGCATCATTATGATTGGTCTGCTCTAAAAATCTCGGGAGAAACGCCTCCCTTTTCTCTTTGTCTGTTGTCACGCGCACACCATCATCTCTATCAATTGTTCCCACTGTCATAGGCCGATCTTTTCTTTGCATTTGTCTGTGCAGTTTTCAGAATTTTCGCAGTGTTTTATCACCTCCAATCTCCTTCATGAAACATTCCCATTTTGCGTTTTGGGCCTCTGCAGCACAGCGCTTGAAGACCTCCACCTTGTCTTTCTTGACATTTTCGGCGGTGTCCACTTCCTCTCGTGAGCTTTGGGGTGTCTGTCGCACTTTCCTTAGCTGATTCACTGCAGCTCTCTTTGCTTTCCAAGCCTTGTCTACTTCTGGGGTCCACCATGGGGGATGCAAAAAAGGAGTTTTAACATTCCTGTTGCAAGCCCGCTTTCTGAGGCGTCCAAGAAGGCTATCGGTCCACTCATACCGGAAGATCTTGCGCGCTCTCCCATTTAGAGATCAGGACTGAGCATGGCAAGTGATCACTCCCATGGTCATTCAAAACACTCCACAATACCGTCAATAAACACATTTACAGTTGTGGAATCCTTTGTTTAAAACAAGCTATTTGCTTCTTCTGTAATATGTGCTGTCTTCAGGCAAAACTCTTATGGGGTTTGCGCTTGTGGGGCTAAGATTAGAATGTTCGAGACTTTTTTGTTGATAAATTTGTTGGACAATTTCTTTGTTGATTGTTCTGTAATTGTATAATGCTTTGTTTCTTAATGTCCATATAAGATGTCTGTACTCTGCCAATAGAACAAGTAGCTTTGTGTGGATGTCTTGTGTGGAGTAAGGAATGGAATTTATCATGATTGCTTTGTAAACATATGTTCTTTGTTTCGTATGAGTGTTTAGGATGTTTTGTAAGAGATTTCTTGTTGGCATGATTGTGTCGCATTCGTAATAGATGTACTCTTCTGATTCTTGGACGTTCCGTCTACAAAGCTGACACTGTAGTATTTGTTTAGTTATTTCTGCAGTTCTCTCTGTTGTTGGGGTCATGCTGTAAGCAAGCCTGTATGTAATTTCCTTTGCTTTTGGGGTAATCTGCTTGTTGTGAATATTAGAGAAAGTTTCGGTATAATCTTTTATGAAATATCTATGTCCTCTTTTAATTCTGAGGTGTACTGGAGTTGCTTGTAATTTAACTAAATGCTTGTAGATTGTATGTGTTTTCTTGTGTAGTAATTTTTCGTGTCCTTTAATGGCTGAAATACATGTTTTGTAAAATGTTGGGAGAGTTCCAAAGTTATGTGAGGATGTATTCCTAATAGGTTTTAAATAAGATAGCCTAATTCCAATGTGTTGTTGGTGTTTGTCCATAAAGAATGATGATGACCATTCGTTTCATCCAGTGGGGTTGAAGGTATGGAGCCGTGGGTTCTAAGATGGCTGATAAGGCCTATTTTGGCTCGAAATGTTCTTTGACAATGTGGGCAAAGAATGCTTGACGTTTCTGGAGGAGGATTTCCTGCAGTGGTTTTTCTGTCCTGCCTTTTCTTCACAGCTCTTGCAGTCCTGGTTGCCTCACATATGACTGCACCTTTGCGCAATGATCCACGCCACGAATTTCGGTCTTTGGCTGCAGCCTCCCAGGTGTCATGATGAATTCCAAAAGCATTCAGTGAGATTTTCAGAGTGTCTTTAAAGCGTTTCCTCTGGCCACCTTGAGAGTGTTTACCACAACGCAGTTCGCTGTAAAAAATTCGTTTAGGGAGCCTGTGATCTGGCATGCGAGTCAAGTGACCAGCCCAGCGAATCTGATTCTTCATCAGTAGAGTGTGGATACTGGGCATGGATGCTCTTTCTAGGACTTCAGTGTCTGGAATCTTGTCTTGCCATTTAATCTTCAGTAGCTTCCTTAGGCAGACTGTGTGGAAGTGGTTTAATTTCCTAGCGTGTCGCTGATACACAGTCCAGGTTTCACAAGCATATAGCAATGTGGATAATACAACTGCTTTGTAGACTTTTAGCTTTTTTTGCAGGCTTATTCCAGTTCTGTCCCATACATTCTTGCACAGTCTGCCAAATTCCGCACTGGCCTTGGAGATTCTTGCATTCACTTCGTCATCAATTGTGGCAGCTTGTGACACAGTGCTGCCAAGATAGGTGAATTTGTCCACAACACTTAGTCTATGATCATTCACTTTGATATTCGGCACAGTGTGATTATTCCCTGGAGCTGGCTGGTACATAACTACAGTCTTCTCCAAGTTGATATTGAGCCCAAAGTTGGCACAGGCATGTAAGAAAGCTGAAACATTATGTTGCATGTCCGCCTCTGTGTTGGCGTATAGAGCGCAATCATCAGCAAACAGGAGCTCTCTGACGGTGTCGCTGTTAATTTTGGTTTTAGCTTTCAGCCTTCTGAGATTGAATAACTTTCCATCCATACCGTAGTTTATGTCTATTCCAATGTCGTCGTTCTCGAAAGCATTCATCAACATGGCTGAAAATATGAGGCTGAACAGTGTAGGTGCCAGGTCACATCCTTGTTTCACTCCATTGGTGACAGGAAAGGGTTCAGACAGTTCACCATTTTCCTGTACTCTTGCCTGCATGCCATCATGAAATAGCCGCACTATTTGGACAAACTTTCGTGGACAGCCATATTTTGCCATAATCTTCCACAGTCCTTCTCTGCCGACTGTATCAAAAGCAATGTAATAGTGTGCTAAAGGGTGTTTTTCTGGGTGTTGTAGGATTTCGCCTACGTGTTTGATCCTAAGTGCTTGTATTTTGGTTGTTATGTCTTGGAGGGCGATACCTCCATCTTTTTTGTCTTGCATGAGTGTAGTATTTTTGATACTGTAGATGGTGCTGCCAAACACGAAGCGTCTAATCTCTTTGTTTATGTTTGTGACAGTCTGACGTGGTGGGTCTAGGACTATGCACAGATATAGTATTTTTGGAATTATATATGTATTAACAATGGTACTTCTACCAAATAATGTCGTATTTGTATTTTGTTTTTATTTATATACAGTTTTGTATTTGTACCTCTGCAACATATCTGTTATTTTCTTCTCTAAATTTTGCCATGTGTCTTTGTGTGTCTGATTTGGTTGACATGGGAAGACTATTCCGTACAATTTTACAAGATTGTTTGATGTTAAGTCAAATGGAAAATCCGCCTTATTTTTCCATTTGTCTAAACCCATTATAGTAGACTTTTGGACGTTTAATTTTGCCCCACTCTCTATTTATTTATTGTTTGTTCTATCTGTTGACATTAATTCAAAATTAATTGTCAATATTTATTTAACAATGGGCAACAGTCAATAACAAAATGAAATTAGCTTTAACAGTAATAATACATGTACATTCACAACACAGAATTACTATTGTAGAGTTCGTTAACAGACCTAGTGCACTATATGTTCATACAAACTGTTAGCTTAAAATATGAATCATATCACAATACTGCCAATACTCATATCATCACACAAAGAACACAGAAATGCCTTGGTTCTTGTCTACAGCAGTTTCTCTACATCTTTCTCAAAGCTTTTAGGATCTGAACTTGGAGCATATCTATTCACTGGTTTTCCTTCTCTGTTTACCAGACACTTTGTGCAATTCCACTTAACAAAATCTCCAAAAGTACCTTTCTGTTCCTTTTTGAGGAATTTAAATAATGGGTGCGCATGCTTTCCATTCACTTCAGTCTTACTGAACAAGTCAAACTGGACACCAAAAGTATCATGAACAAACTTCTTGATCTCTTCATTGGATCCAGGCTCCTGTCCAGCAAATTCGTTACTTGGAAATGCTAAAATGGCTAGTCCCTTGTCAGCATATTTTGTGTGAAATTTTTGCAGCTCTGTGTAGTTTTTATTGGTGAAACCACATTTGCATGCCACATTGACTATGATACAGACTTTGCCCCTGTATTTCTCAAGTGATACATCATTGCCATCAATATCCACTGCATGGAACTCATAAATTGTCTTGGCCTCCTTCCACTTGTCGTCACTGTAGCATAACGCTACCCACCATTATATATTTACCAAAATATGCACGCAAAAGAGAAAATACAACTATATCAATTGACAGTTCAGACGCGAAAATGAAACCAACTTGGAAAAACGGACGCGAAAGTGAAACTAACCAGATCGACGGATGACGTGGATTCTTGAAAATGTTACATTTCTCGGAATTATTTCATCAGACAAGGCGCAAAGGATCATTCGCCAGTACAAGACACGTGACAATGCCTTTATTCAAATATTTCATCAGAAATGTTAATAAGCCGCACTCTTTCTGAAAATCGCCTGATGAACAGACGTGAAAGGATTGTGTGACCAATATTTTCGAATGAGGAAGGCAGAATGTCTGGATCCCAGGTGAGCTTGTTAGGCCTTAGATTAAACTGATAACCAGATGTGTCAAGTGCCAAGGAATGGTATCCAGTGTTTGTGATGTCAATTGAAATATACTATTATAAATTAAAACCTCTGAAGTGTAAAATGTTTGACTTTTTCCATTCTGACGACGCAGTGCCAATTCCCGGGCAAACTGACACTCTAATACTCTCTTCTAATACTGCAATCTCTGATATTCTTAAAGATAATAATTAACTTTAGGAAGTGCATAATAATACTACATTCTATTCTGAACAACTGTGAGAAGTGATGATTCTAAAGCAATCTTGTGCATTTCACCAGAAACACTGCTAAAAATGCTATCACTATCTACAGCTAAAATGACAGTTCGTGTACTAGAACAAGTGCCTCGTTCTAAAACAGACTTATCTATGCCTATTTGCCAACTAGAAAGCTGAAAGAGAAATCAATCTTTCCTTTCTGCTTCCTCTATTGATGGATAAATATTTATATTTGTGTCACAATTTAATTAGATAAGAGCACTTATGAACTGCATTACCTCAGAAAAGTTGTGCTTCGTGGAACTCCACCACCAGAAGTTAACTTAACATCACACCACTCAACACTCAACACCACACCCCCAACACTCAACACCACAACAACAACAGGTAATGGGAGAAGAGTTATTATACACAGAAGAAGAAGAAGTTGGTTAATTGGGAACACAGAGAATTATTTATACACACTACAGACACCATTGAGTGATCGAAATGTTATAAATGTATGCCATTTATGTACATGCATCTTGACACCTCCTCACTCTTGTCACTGTCTTACTGTACGCGTCTCACTGACCCCAGGTCCAATGAGAACTTACATACAGCAGGAACCAGATGATACAAGGCGTACACAGTGTGATAAACTCTGACCACCCCAAATTGACCCCACACTAGATTAGAGAAAAGGGAGGGGGGAGAACTAGTTCCTAATTCAGGAATTTAGATTTCTTCTGACCTACTTTTAGAATGTTGTATTGGTAGGAATGTACATATATATGCGACTATTCACCAGTGATTCTTGGTGGCTACCAACAACCACCTGGCTACCAACAACCACCTGGCTACCAACAACCACCTGGCCAAACCAACCCAGACCAGAGAGAGAGAGAGATGACTGTGAGAAGGAAGATGACTAAGCCATGAGCAGAGTATGGGAAGCCTTCAGAGACGCTACACGGGCAGAACTGAAGCGGATCCGACAATGGACCGAGGCTGATCGTACATCTCTCCAGCACAGGTTTATGTCTCTCACCAAAACACACAACACCATTTCAGGAACACATACCTAACATGTTGAATGAACATTACCACACTCATAATGTACACCATTTGAATGTTTAAGGTGTTATTCAAACATGTGGACATTGTTATTTATTTAAGCTTGACTGTAAACTGTGGTCTATAAGCCAATTTATATGTTCTCAGTGTAACCCACTGTGACTATGTATGTAATAGGCCAGAGGACACAGGCCAGTCAATAAAATGATGAACTGTTCAATGACCTTATGTGATTTGTCAAGTCAAACCTATCTGTGATTCTCCATCTTGTGTGTGTACAACTTATGTCAATGTCAACTGAGATTTGTCAAATGTGTACAACTTATGTCAATGTCAACTGAGATTTGTCAAATGTGTATAACTTATGTCAGTGTCTACTGAGATTTGTCAAATATGTACAACATGTGTCAGTGTCTACTTAGACTTGTTAAATGTTTAATTGATTGAAAACCCAAATTAACTCATCATGACTTACTGAATGGGGAAATAAAAAGACTCCAGATCCATCAACTGCTCAACATCCATGCTTTCTTAACATAAATCAGGCTGAGAGAATTCTCCAGACTTTCCTCAGATTTGATCAACCAATAGAGGGGCTCAGAGCTATAAGAATCCTTGGAAGAGGGGCAGAGTCTCATTTAGTAGTTATTATTCCCACCAGGACCATAATCTATATCTCCTAGACTAAATTAATAAGACGACGCCTGCAGATAACTCGAGGGTCATATTCTGGGGTTATTGAAGACAGAAGAGGATGGGACCCAATTTCTTTGGTTAGAAAAGGGGCATGCACTACAGTGATTTCCCAGTCATTCAGAATATATGACATATTGGGAGCTCGTCCGGGATTGTTCCCAGGGAATAAAATAAATCAAACAGTGCACATTAAATAAAACATTTGCATAAACATCTTTAGATTAAGTATTGTCATTTGTGATAAACTTGATTAATTGACAACATGTATGTTGTACATCATTACTCACACATAGATAGAATCTCTGTTACCTGAATAATGTGTGTTCAGGTTAAAAAGATCACATCTTAATTTAACTATAGTGTGTGTATCTACTATCCAAACACTACTTCTCTTTCAGAGAAGGTGTTCTTTTCCTGTGGAGTCTGAACTTAACACCATTTCATCAACCACCGGAAAATCTTATCCGGAGGGAAATCGTCTGTCTAATTTCAGATTCTTTTCTTTTACTAGGAATTAACTCTGGTTACTTCAAAGTCTGCTGTCTTTGGCTTTTCCAGCATTGACAGACAGACATAACATTAAGTGTTTAAATTTGCGCATGTTTTGCTGTATATTTGCAGATCCAGGGACTGACAAGCTCACCCAGATCAGACCCAACTGCACTTATATTTTTTTAGGTAGAGCAGAGCAAGGCAATAAATTCAAATATGGCGGAAACTGCAAAGTTAAGAGCCCAAATAATGGAAACAGGTAGAGAATGCGGGTTAGATGGCCCTGAGCTAGCTAACTATATTTCAGATGCATTTGACAGAAGGGAAAGACTGCAAGCGGAACTGGCCCTCAAAGAAAAATACCTTCAGGCTGAGTTGGTTGTGAAAGAAAAACACCTTCAGTCTGAGTTAGCTGAAAAGGAAAAACACCTTCAGGCTGAGTTAACTGAGAGGGAAAAAAAGACTTCAAGCAGAAATAGAAGAGAAAGAGAGAAGACTACAGGCTGAAATGGAAGATAAGGAGAGAGAACGTCAACACCTACTGGAGGTGAAGAGAATGGAGACGGAATTGGAGATAAGAAGACTAGAGGGAAGGAACGCCCCCACGCCCTCAACATCATCAGGATTGCCAGTGACGGAATCACATTCAAGTATCTCACATCATTAGCTCCGGAGCTATGTTGTTTCCTCTCGAACCATTTAACGACCAGACTGACAACATCGAAGGATTTTTACAACGCTTCGAGACAATGGCTGTCAGCTGTGGTCTAGATGAAGGGAGATGGGCAACGAAGTTGGCACAGGCTTTAAGATCCACGCACAACACTTAAGACGGCACTCTTGAGCCGCTTCGAAGTGGACGCGGAATCTTATAAACTCAGGTTCAAAACCGCAAGGAAGGAGCCGGGTGAAACCTACGCACAACTGGTTGATCGACTGAAGGCATACATCCAGCGATGGACTTGCTTGGGAGAGTTTGAAGAAAGTTACGAGGGGCTCCGTGAAATGATCATCATTGACCAGATCACGGGGAAAATGCCAACGGAAATGAAAGCATTCCTAACCCAAAACGGAGCAGACCGCCTACACAACATAATCATCCTGGCCGAGAGATTTGAGAAATCTCAGAGGGAGATGGGAGGAAAGGGACATTCGCACAACGCCCCCTCTCAAACGAAAAATCCCAAGCCAAAAGAGGATGAAAACACTTCAGCCACCAAGAAAAAGGGGAAATCCCAGAAAAAACACTCAAAACACACCCCAAACAGCACCGAAGGAGGACAAACCATTCTGTACCCACTGCAAAATTAGAGGTCACACATTTCAGAATTGCAGGAAGAAGCCACCTCCACACACAGCGGCCTGTTTGACCAACCGATACGAGAAAAAAGTGAGCACTGGTGAAACGTCCAAACAGACACCTCATCAAGACACCTCATCTCGTATTCCGGTTGTGGAATCCATCTTGCTAAATGGATTGAAAACGACTTGTTTATACGATACTGGATTATCGTATGACTGTGTTGTTTCATCATCCTTAGTTCACCCTGAACAGGTGACAGAGGAAATAGTGGAATTACAGGGACCACTGAAGAGTTCAACAAACATGTCTCTTCCAGTGGCAAAAGTGAACATAGCCTTGCGGTATGTCACCGGGACGATCAAGGCAGCAATCTTGGACGATCCGATATATCCTGTAATCATCGGCTGTAGATTTATCGTTCTAGGAGAACCTGTTCAACCTGTGGCGATGGCGACCGTGACCACTCGATCCCAGGCGACAAAAACTCCAGAAACAACTACGCCAATCCCTCGAACGGAGGAACTGAAGAGGGCACAGGAGGCCGACAGCACCTTGGATCCCTGCTTCAGAAAACTGCCAAAATCACATTTACCTCTACGTAAAGGTGATCTGTTCATGAAGTCAGCACTTCTTTACAGAAAAGCAGGACGAGCTGGACAAGAGTTTAACCAACTTGTTGTACCAACTCCATACAGGACTCAGATCTTAGAAATGGGTTATAATCTACCATTCAGTGGGCATATGGGTATCAACGCTACTACACAGCGGATTGCAGCTCACTACTTTTGGCCAGGGATGAATTCAGACATACAACGGTTTGTAAAATCATGCCCACAGTGTCAGAAAGTATCACCAAAACACCGGACACCACCGGCAATGTTGGGTGAATCGCCTATCACTGGAATTCCATTTTAGAAAGTGGCGGTAGACATCATCGGACCTCTCTCAGCAACGAAGAGGCGAAACCGATTCATATTAACGCTTGTGGACACAACAACCATGTGGGCCGAAGCAGTTCATATGACCAGCTGTGACTCCAAACACGTCGCTGATGCATTAATAGGAATATTCACACGTCTAGGATTCCCACAAAGGATCTTGACGGACAACGGTTCATAGTTTCGTGGTAAGCTCATGGAAGAGACCTTCAGACTTTTTCATACACGCCATATCTTCAGTTCACCATATCACCCTCAGTCAAATGGACTTGTGGAAAGGTGGAACGGGACCTTGATCAGTATCCTGCGCAAAATTGCCCAAGAGAAAACAGAGGATTGGGACTTGTATTTACCCGCAGCTTTATTCGCTTACAGGGAGGTACCCCATCACTCAACAGGTTTTACTCCAGCCACACTGTTGTTTGGACGACCGATCAAAGGACCACTTGAGGCGTTACTTCGAACCTGGACCGATAATACTACAGATGATACAGTCGTGACTGCATCTGAATATGTTGCCGAGTTGAAAAATCGTTTACAACACAGTTGGAAACAAGCGAATGTCAATCTACGTCAAGCCAGACGAAGAATTGCTCGTAATTTCAACCGCAAGGCAAAGGATAGAGAGTTAGAGGTAGGAGAGAAGGTGATGTTGCTGCTTCCAACCAGTCAGAATAAGCTGCAAATCGGATGGAGAGGACCTTATGTAGTGACGGAGAAGATCTCACGTACCAACTACAGAATTTCAGTCAAAGGCAAGATGAAAGTATTTCACATAAACCTCTTGAAGAAGTTTCATGAAAGACCCTCAACCACCGAACCTGCACATCTGATGGCCATGAGTGTGGCTACTGAAGTCGAAGAAGGATCAACAATGGGAATCGAGTGCCAACTGCAAGCCAAAGAGACCTTTAAGGATGTGGAAATCAATCCCAACTTAACAAAGGATCAGCAAAAGCAGATTAGGGAACTTATAGCAAAATATGCAGAAGTACTTACGGATAAGCCAGGAAGAACTGATTTGGAGGAATTTGACATGAAGTTAAATGACACAGTTCCTGTGCGAGTCAAGACTTACCAAGTTCCTTATGTAAAGCAAAAGACTTTAGAGGAAGAAATACAACAGCTGCTCACCGCAGGACTAATCTCACCATGTGAATCACCTTACAGTGCTAGCGTCGTTTTATTGAGAAAGCCAAGTGGAGAACACAGATTGTGCATCGATTATCGACAGCTCAATGCCATTACTGAATTCCAAGCAGAACCTCTGCCTGATCAGAATAAACTCTTCACAGCAATCAACCGAGCTAAGTACTTTACTAGGATTGATCTCAGTAAGGGATATTACCAGATTCCTGTAAAACCGGAAGTTACACCATGGTTAGCTTTCAGCACGCCTGGAGGACACTATGAGTTCAACGTACTTCCATTCGGATTAAGTAATGCTCCCAGCGTTTTCACACGTATGATGAGAAAATTACTTGACCCACTACAGCATCCAGACATCAGTCACTTCATGGATGACATCCTGATCGCAACTGAAACATTTGAAGAGCATGTGGAAACACTTCATCTTTTGTTCAGGCGCCTCAGAGAAACTGGATTGACGGCTAGACCAAAGAAGTGTCAAATAGGATTCCAAGAATTGGACTTTCTAGGTCATAAGATACCTCATGGACTGATAACTCCACAAGAGGGAAATGTGGACAAACTCCAGAGAGCACCTCGTCCAAAAACAAAGAAGGATGTAAGATCATTTGTATCCTTATGTGGATTCTATCTGTCAGAAGTCGGGGTGCCCCACCGGCTAGATGAAAGTCTTATTCACTGGCGAGCAACTCCAATTAGTCAGAAACTGACTAGGGACAAAATCTATAATGGCTGAACTACAGATTAAGCCCTGAATATCCAACCTACAGCTCCAAGTGGCTCGTTACAAAATTGAAATGAACTGTGCTGAATATTCGCCAAGGAATAGAAAGAGAAGGTTAGCTAGGATAGATTTTTAAGTCTGAATTAAAGTTTAAGGACAACTATCCTAGTACAGGTTTTTCTCCCTGACTGCTCCTTTCCTTGGTGTGTAAGTGAACCCCCACCAATGTACACACACAACACGTATGCACAATTGGAAAAAAAATATAATGACAGAACTATGAGTTACAATACTACAACATTTATTTGCTAATCATAACAATAGACATCGGATGATTGTCAATATGAGGATGATAAAATCATATAACATATTGTGATGAGAAACATTACGTAACTTTACTTGTTACTTCATCTATCGGGAACTGTGGTCCAGATCCCCACTCTCCAGTAGACTCAAAAAAGAGAACAGCTTGCCGGTATTCTGACGTCTGCCAGTCCTGGCTCTACCTAGTCATAACTCGTTCTTGAGATCTATAACATAGGTGCTCCTTGTGAGAGCTTGAAAGAAAGTCAAGAATGTGTTATATCGGTTCTACATCAGCGCAATCCTAATTAAAACATATCATAACACAAACATATACAATGACCAGTCTGGCCAAGTTTATCTTCCAGCTCTACTGCGTTCACCATCCTCCTTCTCCCTACTGTCTTTAGTCTGGGACGGGCTTTTCAATTGTCTCACACGCCTGTAATGATTACATTTCTGCCGCCCCATGTCCATGTCGCTAATACAGAAATTCTGTGTCATACAGCCGCTCCGTCCAAAGTTGGGGTAGCAGCTCACAGGGTCGGTAAGGGTATTATAACAATGCCTGATCATCCGGGCTTGTAAGCCGTGACCAGTAGCTGTGCCAGGTTTCCATGCATTACCGTGGGCGCACGCCCACAATTACACTGAGAAAGTTTAGCACCATATACCCTATACCAATAGTGGGTAATGTCTGTACCATTACACCTCTGCTTCCAACACAATCATTGGCCAATGTGCCAATGCGCAGACAATAGCATAACACTTCATATTGGTAGGTTTGCATATGACAAATCAATATATCAAACATCCAATACACATAAACATATTGATTAAACTAGACATATTATAATACTTTAACATCATAGCATAATGCACTAGTTAGTTTATGAAATTACACATACATACATCCAACCTATCCGTAAACATTATATTACTTCAAGATGGACATCTAATAATACTCAACATAATAGCATCCGGCATTATTAATGAGTACTAATATTGTTTTAGGGGGGTACAAAAAAAAATACAACAATCTTTTGAAAGTGCCAAAAAGACCCTTTTTCTAGCGCCCGGTTAATTCCCCCACTTAGTTACTGGTTTGAAATTAAAAAAATATCCCCTTGAAATTAATTCTGAACAAAATGAACACCCAAAAGGAACCCCAGGATAATTAAAAAAAAATGAAAACATCCTTTTTCCAAGACACCTTAATAATCCAAAAAAAATCTGGGCCTTTCCCCAAAGTTTCTCCCTTTTTAAAATAAACAGGACGATATTAACCCGAACCCCTTGGGAAAAAACCCCTTTTGTAACCAATGACCCAATTTTAGTTTGGGGGAAAACCCCCGTTTTAGTTTGACTGAAAATCCAACCCGTAAATTTTGAAGGTAAACTAACCCTAAAAATCCGGGTATGGACCCCCCCACGGGAAAAAATTTAGAATTCCAATTTTTAAAATTTTTTGTTTTAACAAAATTAAGAGCTAACCCCAAATTTAAACTGGTTTTCCAAAAAGAAGTTTTTTCTGAAAAAAACTATTAAATTTTTCATTTCCAAAATCATAAATTCCCCTTTTTTTCCTCCCTTTTTTTAAATTCCAATTAAATTCCCAAGTCTGTTTTTTGTCCCGTCAAAATTTTTTTTAAACTAACCCTTTTAATATGGAAAACCCCCGGTTTTTTTTGCTTCCAGCCCAATATTTCCATTTTTTAAACATGATTTAACATAATAATTCCGCGGTTTTTTTTGGGGGCGTTTATAGTGGGCTAAAACTCCATCCCCGGGGTTAAATTTCCTTTATTTCAACCAATGGCCCAGGTTTCATTTTTGGTTCATCAAGGGCCACCTGGACAAGAAGGGGCCCCGGGGTTCCTGGTGGTGAAACCCGCTGGGTTTTAAAAAGTTTTCCAAGGGGAGACAATTTTTTTTCTTTGGTTCCATCTTCCCCCGATCCCATTTTTTTCCCCCTCGCCCCAAACCCTTACCAGGCCCTTTTTTTAATTTCAAAATTCCAAATCCCCAGCCCCCTCCCTCTTTGAACCCCTGGGGGTGACCCCCTATTGGGGAAAAAACTTTCCCCCTAAAAGCCCCCGGGTTTTTTACTTGGGGGTTTTTCCAATTTACCAAACCCTTAGCCCTTAAATTGGAAAAAGTTTTTGTTGTCTTTATCCTCTAATGGACCCATCAAAAATGAACCAAACTTGTTCCCAATAAATCCAAACAATTTCCCCCCCTTTAAAAAAATTTCAACCCAAAATCTTTTTAAAGAACACCCTAATTTTCCCCCAAAAAATTTAACAAAAATTTTTCTTATCCCTAAATTTAAAATTCCTTTAAAAATTTTTGCATTTCATAAAAGTTCCAAAATTTCCCTTTTCCGGATAATTTAAAAAGGGTTTTTTTTTTTTTCCCCCAAATTTAAACAATAATTTAAAATTAATTTCAATTTTTAATTTTAAAAACCCTCTTTAAAAGTTTTTACCAAAAAAATTTTCTTCTCTCTTTAAAATTCTTTTCCCCTCCCCCATATTTAATTTCCCTTTCCCAATTAAAACCCTTAATTTCAAACTCCAACCGAAAGGGTTGTCCCTGAACCCCGTTTATAATTCTTAACAAACCCCCCAAATTTTTCTTTTTCGAAAAGGAATTAATGTTAACATATGGTCCCCATTTATAAAAAATTCAACCCGGCGAACCCCTTTAAAGCGGGCAACAATCTCCTCACCGGTGTTGCCCCCCTTAAAAATTCCCTTTAAAAGGGTTTTTCCCCTTCCCCTTTTGGGTTTCCTTTTCAAACCTTTTTAAAATTAAAAAGTTAATTTTTCCCTTAAAAATAAAATATTTCCGGGCCCCTAAAGGGGGTTACTTTTAAAAATTATTTCCCCAAAACCACCTAAACCCTATCAAATCGCCGACTGAAGGGGAATTATCCTTAAGAAAATTTGTTTTCCCCCCAAACCGATTTTTCTTCCCCGGTTTCCTGGTTTCTGGGGTTCCAAACTGATTTACCAAAGAGAAAAGATAAACCCCTTTTTTCCCCCATTTGTGCCCCCAAAAAATTTTCCCCTTTTTAAAAAAAATACAGACCCAAATTTGTCTGCACCCAAACCGAGTTCCCCCAATTTGGCCCTGGCAATTCCCTGTTTTTCCCCCTCCAACTGGTGCGGAAAATAAAAGGAAGTTTTTTTGGTTTGGTGTTTTTTTTTCCCTCTTTATGGGGGTTTTTTCCGTTAAATAAAAATTTTCCTTAACCTTTCTTTAAACCAAATCCATTCCCCAAAATTAAAAAAATCAATTTAAATTGGAATTTTTAATGTTTTTTCCTGAACCTGCACCCAAAGGATCCAATTCCGGGCGCCTTATTTTGTCATCAAATTTAATCCCATTTCCAAACCCCTTCCGAGCTGGGTAATTAAAAACGGGTTTTCCTTTCCTCTCCACCCCTTTTTAAAAAGATGTCCCAAGGGCCCCTCTTCCTCCATTTTATTTCTTTAATAAAAAAGGTTCCCGGGGTCTTTACGGGGGCCAAAAAAATTATCTAAACCTGAAATTATGTTTTTCCCCTTGGGTTAAAATTACCCGGGGTTTGTCATTCCTCCTTCCCCTTTTAAATTTTTAAACCCCCCTTTTTATTTGTTTTTAACCAAAGGGAAAATTTAAATTTTTTCTATTTTCTGCCTTCAAAAACCTTTTTAAAATTGCTTAGTTTTCCCCTTTTCTCGAGATTCTTTCCGGGGCATAATTTTTCCTAAGGTCCTCTCTTTTAAAAAATATTTTGGGGGTTTCAAACATTAAAACACGGGACCCTTTTTTTAAAACCCACACGTTTTTTCATTCTTTTCCGTTTGGGCTGGGTTTTGAAAGAACCCTTGTTGGCCCCAAAAAATCTATTCCTTGGTGGGAAAAGATGTTTCCTTTTTTAAATCTATCTCCACCCTTAATTTGCAAAAAAGGTTAGCTTTCCCCCCCAAAAGATGCCCATATGGTTTTAAACTTTTTTTAATTTTGCAGCCGGCCAAAAAATCAACTTCAAACAAATTTTTCCTTTTGGAAAATTCTAAATCCTTTTGAAATTTTGTTTTTACCTCCCAAACCTTCCTTATCCCCAAAACCCCCGGCGGTTTGAGAAAAATCCGCGCGGCCCTTTTTTTTAGATCCTCTTTTCCCCAAATTTTGGATAAACCCCAAAACAAATTGTTGAACCCAAATTTAATAAGCCCCATGTATAATCCCCCCCAAAAACAATTAAGCCTAGGGGAACGACAAGAGAAAAAATTCTTGGGAAAATCTTTCGGGACCAAAAAAAATTTTAAGAACCTCCGGGAATGACGCCCCCTTTTAAAAATAATATTCAAATTACCCCGCCCGGTGAAGTTTAATTTTAGGAAAACTTCCCCCATTTTAAAAACAATAAATTTTCCTAAATAAAATTAAAATTCCCTCAAACCTGTCAAAAAAGAAATGGCTAAATTAACCCAAAAAAAAGCAAACAATAAACATTAAAACCCAAAAAAAATAATTTAAATTTTTAAAAAATGTCCAAAATTATAAAAAATTAATTATAACAAAATAAAGAAAATATTTAGTTTTCCATTAATTCTTAAACTTTTATAATTTTTAAAAGGTTTAAAAAATATGTACTTTTTTTAACTTCCTTAACTAAAAGTTGTTTTTAAAATTTAAAATAGTTATTTTGATGATTAAATTACAAAGTTTTAAATTTTAAAAAATTTTTTGTTTTTGGGTTATAAAACACAAAAAAACAAATTTCCTTTCAATCCCAAAAAAACCCCAACTTCAAAATTCCCCACCGGGTTAAAATAAAAGTTTTAAAAACAATTGGGGACAACCCCAATTTGGTTTTTAGAAAATGCCCGGGACAAAATTTTCCCAACTTTCAGTTAACCCTTAAAAATTTAACCTAACAGGTCCAATGGCCCGGGTTAAAAAGTTTTTTTTGGGCTTTAATAACCCAAGGAAAAAAAAAAGGGTTTGCTAGGGTTTTTAAGTTCCTGAAATTTTAAAAAGGCAAATTTTATAAAGTTTTTTCCCCTGGCTGCCTCCTTTCCTTGGTGTGTGGTTTTTTAAAAACCCCCACCAATTACACCCTTCCGTTGACCAAATTTTTAAAAAAATAAATTGACCGCTATGGTTACAAAACCTTACAACTTTAGGCCCAATTTTATTTCTCTTCGGATGGTTTTCAATTGAGGGGGTTGTAAAAATATTCTATTGTATTAGAAACAATTTCTTCTTTATTTTTTTTATTCAACCTTTTCAATTTCCAGTTTCCCCACTCTTTTTAGTGACCAAAAAAAAAACTTCCGGTTTTAAAAACTTTCCCAAAAATCCTCTTTTACCAGTCTAACTTTTTTAATTTAAAATAGGGGCCCTTTAACCCTTTAAAGAAATTTAAAAATTTTAATTGGGTTCTACATCGCCCAATCCTTTTAATTTTTAAAAAAAATTTTTTAAACCAAAAATTCAATCCGTTTTGGCCAATTTTTTTTCCCCTTTATGCGGGGTTTAAAATTTTTTCCCCCGTTTTATCTGGGAACCTTTTCCTTGCCAACCCTTTTAAAAGATTTCTTTTGGCCCCTTGGCCCTGTTCGTAAAACAAAATTCTGTGGCCTCAGGTTCCCAAATTTGGGGTAAACCCCCGTCCAGGGTCGGTTGGGTTTATCAATGGGCCCATCAAAACCGGGTTTTAAACCCTTCCTGTGTCCCAGGGGGGTTTCCTTTTTTTCCTTCCCCCCACAAACCCTGGAAAATTTTCACCATATATATCCTTGGGTTTTGTCTTTCCATTTAAACCCCCCCAAAACCAACTTGGCCAAGTTAATCGAACAAAGGCAAAAACTTTATAATTTTAGGGTTTAAAATACCCAAAACAATAAACAAACATCCCAATAACACATTTAAACATAAGATTAAAACTGGCCAAAATTAAAAAATTTTCTTTTAACCCTTCCCCCAAGGCAAAAAGCCACTGTTAGTTTTGTTCACCTAATAATTTCCCAAATTTTTCCGGGGGGAAACCCCCCTTTTATTCCCTTTTAAATTTTAAAAATCCAATGTACTCAACATAATAACCCTGGCCCTTATTAAGGCTTAAAAGGATTAGCTACAAAATGAGATATACAACAAGTCTAATTGAAGTGCCCACACAGACCAGCTATATTTGCTGAGCTGCCCGGTTGAATCACCACTTAGTTACTGCTGTTGTGAGAATTAAATAAATAGTCAGTTGACTATATTCTGAACAACAAATGCACACACCAAAAGGCAACTAGGATAGTGTACAAAGAAATGACAAGCATCTACCAAGACACCTCAAGTATATCTAGACAAGATCTGCCTTTCACAAGTTTCTCCTTCTCAGAAGAGTAATACATGAAGCACAATGATATTGAACACAGAACTTAGAAAGAACACTCAAGTAACATGACAATGATAGTTCGTGCAATAACCTAGATCAGATATAGACTGAAAATCACTAACTAAGAAATAACTTTTGTAGTGAAATCTAACATAATAATCCTGCATATGACTACAGAACATTGAGATAGTTCCTACCTGTTCAGAGATTTTTTCGTTTCTAACATGACCAGAGCTAGGGACCCTTATTTAAGCTGAGTCCAGCAGACAGTGTCTGAGACACTATTATCTCTTTGGCATTCCAGTCATAAATTCTTCTTATCTCCTCCTGACAGTAATTGCAATTAACTCCAAGTCTGTCCAGTCATAAAAATTCTTTTAACCACTAACCCTCACCATAGTGTCACACCTGGATGGTTTTGCGTTGCCAGCCCCAGATCAGTTTCACAGTCTTATCCGTGATTTCACACCTACCTGAGTCTGCCAGTCAGAGTGGTTATGGGCTTGTTTATAGCCCTGGGGCTATTATCTCCATCTGGCGTTAATTGCCTTTATTCAACCAATGGCCCAGTTCATTGTTGATTCAGCCAGGGTCTACCTGGACGAGAAGGTGCCAATGTGTCTGTGTGGTGTCAAAGCCCGTCTGGGTCAGCAGTTTTCCAAGGTGTAGACTAATTTAAATTATCTAGTTGTGTCCATCTCAAGTATCCCATTTTACTTGCCATCTGCAAGCTTACGTCATGGCTGGTTGGTTTTAATTACTATTCAGTCCTCTGAGTCTGCCCTCCCGTCTGGCTGGATTGATAGCCTCTGGGGGTGACCGGTACTGGTGTCAAATTAACTTCCCAAATAGAAAGCCATTCCTGGTGGTTTGTTTACTTGCAGGTTTTGCAAGCTTACGTCAAGACAGTATAGCCTTGAATATAGAGAAAACAGTTTTGTTCGTCTGTTGATCCTCTACATGGCCCGTCAAAAGTGAACCGAAACTTGTTCTGGGAAGTAAAGGCTGCCAATTCGTGACACTATCAAAGATACATCAAGGACTTCAACACTCTGTCAGCACCTTTAACGGATCTTACCAAAAAGGGGAACCCAGAGAAAGTCAATTGGACAGCTGACTGTGAGACAGCTTTCACAGCACTAAAGCAGGCATTAACTGCTCATCCAGTCTTACATCTACCAGACCTCGACCAACCATTCGTGCTGCGCACTGATGCCAGTAACATAGGAATTGGGGCAACGTTGTTGCAGAGAAAGGGAGATGTTCCATCAGAGCTATTCCCTGTAGCCTATGCTAGCAGGAAATTAAATGCAGCAGAAACAAATTACAGTACTATTGAGAGAGAATGTCTTGCGCTCGTATGGAGTGTACAGAAATTTCAAGCATACCTATACGGCAAACACTTCACAGTGCAATGTGACCATCAACCACTCATGTTTCTCGCAGCATCAAGGACTCTGAATGCTCGACTTATGAGGTGGTCGCTGCTTCTTCAACCCTACTCGTTCCAGGTTGAATACGTTCCTGGAAAGATGAATGTGGGAGCGGACTTCCTGAGTCGACACCCAGTGCCTGATGAACCAGGTCAATCAGATGCAGAAGAGAATACAGGGGAGGAAAACAAGGGACAAATTTGATAACTGAAAATGTTGGAAACATAGTTCCATACCATAGAACAATCTGGAGTGGGGCCATGTAGCATAACGCTACCCACCATTATTCATTTACCAAAGTATGCACGCAAAAGAGAAAATACAACTATATCAATTGACAGTTCAGACGCGAAAATGAAACCAACTTGGAAAAACGGACGCGAAAGTGAAACTAACCAGATCGACGGATTACGTGGATTCTTGAAGATGTTACATTTCTCGGAATTATTTCATCAGACAAGGCGCAAAGGATCATTCGCCAGTACAAGACACGTGACAATGCCTTTATTCAAATATTTCATCAGAAATGTTAATAAGCCGCACTCTTTCTGAAAATCGCCTGATGAACAGACGTGAAAGGATTGTGTGACCAAAATTTTCGAATGAGGAAGGCAGAATGTCTGGATCCCAGGTGAGCTTGTTAGGCCTTAGATTAAACTGATAACCAGATGTGTCAAGTGCCAAGGAATGGTATCCAGTGTTTGTGATGTCAATTGAAATATACTATTATAAATTAAAACCTCTGAAGTGTAAAATGTTTGACTTTTTCCATTCTGACGACGCAGTGCCAATTCCCGGGCAAACTGACACTCTAATACTCTCTTCTAATACTGCAATCTCTGATATTCTTAAAGATAATAATTAACTTTAGGAAGTGCATAATAATACTACATTCTATTCTGAACAACCTCCGTCGATCTGGCGCTAGTTTCACCTTCACTCACTACAGTGTGTAGATGGGGTGTCCTAGGACACCATGGCAGCGACCACCACCCGTGCAGCATATTGGTGGAGAAAGGCAGAACCAGGCAGCACAAGCTAAAGGTAAAGACGTTCCAGTATGACAGTACAGGGCAAGATGTGGTGAGTAAAATAAGACGTGACAAGCGCAGAACGTTCCAGGGCAGGAAAAAAAAGCTGGGAGCAGCCACCGTGGTGGAGTTTCGAGGTGGAGAAGGCTTGGGTGGATAAGCGTAGTGCTGTAAGGAGATGGCAAAATGCCAAGAAGAACAGAGCTGGTCATCCTAGTCCCTGCTTGCACTTAGAAAGAGAGATGCACACAAAAGTAAGCTATTTCAAAAAACTGGTCAAGGTGGTTAAAAGCGAAAAATGGGCAGAGGTGTGTCAAAGAGTAAGCACAGACAAGTCACTGAAATTGTTCTGGCGACTACATAAAAGCATGAGTGGTGTAGTCAAGAATAAGAGCATTTCAGACTTCCAAGGTGCTGACCTCACCTGGCAGAGGACTGACGAGGACAAGGGCAAAGCCCTCTTTGAACGCTACCTTGAGCAGGGCAACCAGACAGACATGGGAGGCCGAAATCTGGCCAAGGAGGTCACCTCAGACAGATGCAAGGCCCAGAACACTTCGGAGGAAGACACAGTGACAGTGAAAGAAATCAAGGCTGTGCTTCGACGATCAAAAAACAGTGCTCCAGGTCCTGATGGCATAAGATACGACGACATAAATAGGTGTACCGACAATGAGCTAGAGAAATTAGCAGACATGTACAACAACAGTATAGGGAGTGCTAGCATCAAGGAGGAATGGTTACACAGCTATCTGATTCCCTTGCCGAAGCCTGACAAAGACCACAAAAAAATTCAGGGATATCGAATTATAACCATGCAGAATACAATAGGCAAGCTGCTGGAGAAGGTAATTGCCAGGAAAATATCAAGCCAACTAGAGAGGCAAGGTGTTTTCCCACCTACCCTGGGTGGGTACCGTCCAAAAAGAGAAACCTGGACCAATGCAGCAGTCTTTGCCCAGGATGTCTATGAAGGTTTCCACGCAGGCACTGAAACCGTTGCTGCAGCGATTGATCTTGAGGACGCATACAACAGAGTACCACTGGATTTTTTAATGTTTCAGCTTCTTGAACTAAACGTAAGTCCATTCCTCCTTAGTTGGATCGCTGCAGCCCTCTACCAACGGAGAGTAGTTTTTAGATGTGGCAGTTGGACTTCGGAACCAACAACAATATATCCTGGCCTACCACAGGGTTCGCCATTATCTCCGGTACTGTTCAACGCCTACACAGTGAGAATCACCAGTGAGCAGATCACTGGACCTGGCAGGACATTGTCGTATGCCGATGATATTTTAGTGTATCGTCAGGGTAAGGATAGAGAGGAGGTTGCTGTGGAACTACAAACCGAACTCAATCGCATAAGTACTTGGTGTGATGAAGCTGGGGCAATGGTCAACCCAACAAAGGCAACAGTGACTTGGTTCTCTTTGAATAATCATATTGTCAACAATCCAACACCAACTGTAATGCTGTGTTCAGAGACGGTGGAAAGAACGCAGGCAATGAATTACCTGGGAATACGGTTTGATCGAAGCCTTGCTTATAATGTGCACATAGACCAGGTGATAACAAAGGCCAAGCGGGGTTTGGCAGCGATGCGGGTGATGGCGGCAGCAAACTGTGAGCAGCGCCATCTATGTCTTCTGTACGAGGGGCTGGTCATGTCTGTTTTGGAGTATGCAATGGCAATCCTGACTCTCAGCCATACGCAGATAGAAAGGATGGAAAGGATACAGAATGAAGCAATGCGCATTATTCTTGGATGTACAAGAGATACAGCATGCAGGGCGATGCGCTACCTTCTTGATTTTCCAACCATTGAAGAGAGAATACAAGTTTGCAGGGCACGCGCCTACCTCAGAATTAACGCAAACACACAACATCCACTGCATAGTGAAATTAGGACGGTGAAGGGCAGCAGGTTAAAAAGAGGACGGTCGTGGATGGGTCAAGCCGAAGACATTCTTCAACAGGTGTGTTCACTTGAGGACTTAGAACCTGGCGAGGAATGGGTGCAAGTGCCAACAGACTTCTGCACATCCTTCTCAGTTTGCATCCAACTAGATAGAAAATGCAGACAAGAAAATCCGGCTGCTGTTGAGGCTGAAGTACAAGCGTTGATTTTCGAGAATTCGCTAGACGGTGACGCGGTCATCTACACAGATGGGTCGGTCGTCCGACATGTGAGAAGCTCATGGGCCTTTACAGCTCGGGCCGGAGGGAGAATTGTGAAGGAGGACTCTGGTGCTTTCACTGAAACCACAAGTAGCCTGACCATGGAAGTCATGGCAGTAAGTAAAGCAATAACATGGCTCGAGACACAGACATTCACTGGGGCTTGTTTCCTTAGCGACTCAATGAACATGATCAAGAGGATAGAGGAGGGGTCGATCCGAAGAGAGTGGTTGCTGCCTCTGAAGCGGTCTAGGCTGGCAAAGATTAGTTTCATCTTCGTGCCAGGTCATGCGGGAGTACAAGGAAATGAGCGGGCTGACAAGCTCGCAGGTGAGGCTACTGTGGAGGGCGGACGCGCCATGGACCAGGCTGACATTCTGAATGCTCTACGAGAAGTGAGACTTTTGCGAGAACCAAGTGATGACTGGGAATCTACAACAATGGCCAGACTGCGGGAGCAGCAAATTAAAAGAGGGGTGGCCAAACAAGAACACTACGCAGGAAGCCAAAGAAGATTGATAAACCAACACAGAACTGGCGTCGTTAGCCGCTACACGCTGCGGGATTTGCTGAGGAGGGGATCCGAGCACTTATGGACTGAATGGTTCGACGTGCAACGAGGATGATCTGTCGACTAACTAACTAACTAACTGAACAACTGTGAGAAGTGATGATTCTACAGCAATCTTGTGCATTTCACCAGAAACACTGCTAAAAATGCTATCACTATCTACAGCTAAAATGACAGTTCGTGTACTAGAACAAGTGCCTCGTTCTAAAACAGACTTATCTATGCCTATTTGCCACCTAGAAAGCTGAAAGAGAAATCAATCTTTCCTTTCTGCTTCCTCTATTGATGGATAAATATTTATATTTGTGTCACAATTTAATTAGATAAGAGCACTTATGAACTGCATTACCTCAGAAAAGTTGTGCTTCGTGGAACTCCACCACCAGAAGTTAACTTAACATCACACCACTCAACACTCAACACCACACCCCCAACACTCAACACCACAACAACAACAGGTAATGGGAGAAGAGTTATTATACACAGAAGAAGAAGAAGTTGGTTAATTGGGAACACAGAGAATTATTTATACACACTACAGACACCATTGAGTGATCGAAATGTTATAAATGTATGCCATTTATGTACATGCATCTTGACACCTCCTCACTCTTGTCACTGTCTTACTGTACGCGTCTCACTGACCCCAGGTCCAATGAGAACTTACATACAGCAGGAACCAGATGATACAAGGCGTACACAGTGTGATAAACTCTGACCACCCCAAATTGACCCCACACTAGATTAGAGAAAAGGGAGGGGGGAGAACTAGTTCCTAATTCAGGAATTTAGATTTCTTCTGAACTTCTTTTAGAATGTTGTATTGGTAGGAATGTACATATATATGCGACTATTCACCAGTGATTCTTGGTGGCTACCAACAACCACCTGGCTACCAACAACCACCTGGCCAAACCAACCCAGACCAGAGAGAGAGAGAGATGACTGTGAGAAGGAAGATGACTAAGCCTTGAGCAGAGTATGGGAAGCCTTCAGAGACGCTACACGGGCAGAACTGAAGCGGATCCGACAATGGACCGAGGCTGATCCTACATCTTTCCAGCACAGGTTTATGTCTCTCACCAGAACACACCACACCATTTCAGGAACACATACCTAACATGTTGAATGAACATTACCACACTCATAATGTACACCATTTGAATGTTTAAAGTGTTATTCAAACATGTGGACATTGTTATTTATTTAAGCTTGACTGTAAACTGTGGTCTAATAGCCAATTTATATGTTCTCAGTGTAACCCACTGTGACTATGTATGTAATAGGCCAGAGGACACAGGCCAGTCAATAAAATGATGAACTGTTCAATGACCTTATGTGATTTGTCAAGTCAAACCTATCTGTGATTCTCCATCTTGTGTGTGTACAAATTATGTCAATGTCAACTGAGATTTGTCAAATGTGTACAACTTATGTCAATGTCAACTGATATTTGTCAAATGTGTATAACTTATGTCAGTGTCTACTGAGATTTGTCAAATATGTACAACATGTGTCAGTGTCTACTGAGACTTGTTAAATGTTTAATTGATTGAAAACCCAAATTAACTCATCATGGCTTACTGAATGGGGAAATACAAAGACTCCAGATCTATCAACTGCTCAACATCCATGCTTTCTTAACATAAATCAGGCTGAGAGAATTCTCCAGACTTTCGTCAGATTTGATCAACCAATAGGGGGGCTCAGAGCTATAAGAATCCTTGGAAGAGTGGCAGAGTCTCATTTAGTAGTTATTATTCCCACCAGGACCATAATCTATATCTCCTAGACTAAATTAATAAGACGACGCCTGCAGATAACTCGAGGGTCATATTCTGGGGTTATTGAAGACAGAAGAGGATGGGACCCAATTTCTTTGGTTAGAAAAGGGGCATGCACCACAGTGATTTCCCAGTCCATTCAGAATATATGACAGTCACCTTCAGCCATTATTGTAGCGAAGCTTCTAGAAAGTATTCTACTTGAATGCGGCAAGGCGACCTGCGACGCTGTTATCAGCAAGACGCTCGGCGATAAACACTTCAAGAACATTACTAATGTCCTACAGTACAGATAGCGGCCTGTCCGTGTTCAATCTGATTTCTTCTTTTTCTCAATCTTTTTTTTTTTTAATTTGGCCTTTTACACGCCAGACCAACAGAAAGAAATCGAAATAAAAACAACATCGGTTTAAGGCTTTTTAAAAGAAATATGATATGTATCGCCATATATACGTTGTGAAGAGAAACCAGAGTGAAAATGTAAAGGCGTCCATTCGTGGATGGTCGTTAACATCGTGCACGGATCTTGCAGTATTGACACATTGTATATATTGCATTAGCAAAAACATTTTTTCACTTGAGCATTAAAGGTCTTTCACTCTTTAGGATGTCAAAGATTTGTGATAAATAGGAATAGTTGGTGTCATTATATTAAAACTTTAATAATTTATATAACTAATTGCTTCTTTAGAAAAACGTTGACGAGTTATGTCCCTTGCAAACAATAAAATGAATATTATGTTCCCTTGAAAAAGAGGTATTTGTTTCCCCTTAAATTTCGCTTACCAAGTGCACAGGCCGTCGATAGCGAATGATTAGCTCGTAGAACATGAAATTGAGTCCCCACTATTGCTCCCGGGTTGATGCAGCAGAAACTAAGCACCATGAAATGTTCTGGAAAGTAAAGGCGAAGTGTGCGCTATTGACCACAACACCCATTGAGTGCCAATTGTTTTACAAAAATGTGGCGTTTTCTTTCACCATATACTCAGTGCCTCAAGAAATGGAAAATCAGGGTACTTCACTTTTTACCTTTACAACTGCTACTACTACAGTTACCACTATCGCTACTACAGCAACTACTGTCTACTACTGTCTGCACAGTGCATCTGTGCGGGCTGTTGTTTGTCGAGACTCATGTCTTTTCCACTTTTCACATTGGGCGGTGGAGAGCGTTTTGTATGATATTCACTGGCACAGGAATGGAGCATAATGGGGACGACCCGTTGCTGTGAAGTTGGAACTGCGACTAACTAACTAACTAACTAACTGTCTGCAAATATTTAAAATTGTGTGGTCGTGCATGTCTATATGTAAATTGCGGTATATGCCCAACACAATTTTGAAAACATCAAAATCACTTTGAGAAAAGAAAACCTTGACAAGCCATGTAACGATTGTCAGATGTCAAGCTCTGTGCTTGTTCTAACACAGTTTACTTGCATGTGTTTGCTGGTTTTGTGCCATAGGCTCTTATTATTGGTTATCCCTGTATGGCTATGGCCAGTTTATGTCTGACTTCTTGTGAACAGTCCCCATGGTTGTTGATTGTGAAGCCAAGATGTTCACAGTTTGTGATGTTTTCAATTTCTCAGTGGGTGGATGTGATTTTTGGTTTGCGTGTAGTTTTGTGTGTGGGTATTTATTTTAAATATTAGTTCAGAAAAATATTATCATCTTAATTATGGCTTTTGACAAACAGGATTAAATTTACATAACATATACAATTAAATTAGGAGCAAGTTAATTCCGCATTTGTTATAAATTTGCAATAGCTCATAAACTTAACAATGTTATTGATGAATTTTTAATAAATTTAGCCATTCTGTATACAAGACAAGAATTAGTAGCATAACAGCTAAAGTAATTAAAAATATTAACAAATTTATTACTTATGTGTATACATACATATGGTACTGATCAGTTAGTAATAAACTTTTTATTTGTGTAAGAAAGAAATCAAGTAATAATAAATTCAGTAGCAGTGAATATTATAAATTAATTATTAATATTTTGTGCATGATAACTTGAAAAGTTAGTGACAGCGGGCAAACTTGATGTAATCCAATGGTGATCGTGTGAGTTTGCGAACCATCATTGTCTGTCAGCATGGCACATGTTTCAAAACATTACCACCTAACAGCATGGCATACGATGATGTTGGCAGAAGAGCTTCAATACATAATGTCATGCTTGAATGATAAAATAATTATTTACAAATACAGGTTGCCCCAGGTTTGACACAGAATTCTACATGGTCGACAGGATAAAAGTGATGGCTCTTACACTTCTAGTGCGCTGATGGCGAGGCAGGGCATTCAATCCCTACACTAGCATTTAAGTTGGTCTGAAATGTTGACTTCTCGTTCAGAAAGCAGTGGCAAACTACAGAATGTAAAATTGCTTATAAAATCAACCTGTGGGAAAGACTCCCACTGGAATAATAAATGTCCGGCCAAAGTACAAACCCAGAAGGGACCTAGACTGGCACAAAAAGTCACCTCGAACTCCCAGACAGATCAACATAGTAAGGAGGATGAAGACGGTTTCCACCTGGTCAGTAGGAAAAGGGGACGCTCAACCAAGAGCCTGTCTGACGGTGAGAGCTCGACGCCTCCAGCCCTCCAAACACCTGTTACCAGCTGCCGCCCCTCAACAACCACGACTATCCTACATGTTCACATGGGGTAATGAGCTAGTCGCCCTTACAATCATCAAAATGCAGTCTATTAATGCTGCCTTACACTATCTGGAACGTATAGGAACCCCATTACAACGGATTTGGGGAATTTATGTTTTAAAAAAAATAAATTTTTTCCCCCAAAGTCTATTTCATACAAAGCAATGTATATTTACAAGGCAATGTACCCTTCAAAAATTGTAATGAAAAATCATATTATATGTAGAAAGTATTACAAGGTTATGACTTATTAATAAATATAAATAATTCACATTTAGGTTTATAAAATAAAAATATATTGCACTCGATAATATCTTACAACGGATTCATTTGCACCAAATGGTCTTGTAGTAAAATATTTAAGCTGCTTATAATGCTACTTTATTGTTCAATTCTATATCACTATGATTTTATTCTATTCTTTTGCTTGGGTATCGTCCATTGCTCTAAAGAATTGTCGTGTTATGTCCCTTGTTGTCGTTGTAGTCGTAAATGACTAGTCTACATACCTACCTACCTACTTACATACATACCTACCTACCTACCTTCCTACCTACCTACCTACCTACTTACCTACCTGCCTACCTACCTACCTACCTACATACCTACCTACCTACCTACCTACCCTAATGTCATATGCTTCATTGTTATATTAGAGTCATCAATGGTGGTGGCAATTATGTTGAGAAATAAAGGGACGATGTATGTACACAAATAAACTGGTTTCAAGTTGTTATCATATTTAGTTATTTTTCTACAGTCTTAACGTAACTTACTTATTGACTTCCCCTGGTAGAACGAATGGTTATATCCATAGCAAAAAAGGTGAACAATCATTTAAGTAATGTATAGTAATCACTGATAATATCCATACAAATGATGAACAAAAAGGTGAAAAATCATTTATATAACACGGTAATCAACAAAAATATCCATTGCCAAAATATGTTGATGGAAGTCATTTGTGTTTAAAGACGATATGAATGTGATATAATTTCACGTACTGGGTGCTTGACTCCCAGTGTCTCTCTATCTACATACTACCTGTCTACCTACCTGCCTGCCTGCCTGCCTGCCTGCCTACCTACCTACCTACCTACCTACCTACCTTCCTAACTGCCTGAATGCCTTGCTGGCTGACTGTCTAGCTGAATGTCTGGCTATCTGTTTGTCTGATGTCTATATAACATAATTTTGTTGTGTTTATATTATGTTATTTTAAGCGGAATTACGAACCGCGTCTATATCGCCTTTGCCACGGAGGTATGTACTGTTAGCTTTCTGTAATTTCGTCTGTTCATCCTGGGGGTCTTCCTTTTCTTCCTCTTCTTCTTCTCTCTTCTCTTCTTTCTTCTCTCTTCTCTTCTTCTTTTTTCTTCTCTTCTCTTCTTCTTCTCTCTTCTCTTCATTCTCCTCCTTCTCTACCTCATTCTCCTCCTCCTCCACCTCTTTTTCTACTTCTGCATGTCTTATAAAGGACAATTTCTCCTGACATCTTATTTTATGACCGAACCATCTCACATTATACATATTACGCTTCTATAGATATTTACTTTGTTTTTTCCTGTTTGTATGTTTTAATTCCAGAATTATTTCTCTTCTGTTGACTATACATTTTATCTCTAGGGACATTACGCATGCAGTCTGTGTCATTTAATACCTAAAGCCCATGAATGGCACACTACCTAACACTTCCTAACTGCCTGAATGCCTTGCTGGCTGACTGTCTAGCTGAATGTCTGGCTATCTGTTTCTGATGTCTATATAACATAATTTGTTGTGTTTATATTATGTTATTTTAAGCGGAATTACGAACCGCGTCTATATCGCCTTTGCCACGGAGGTATGTACTGTTAGCTTTCTGTAATTTCGTCTGTTCATCCTGGGGGTCGTCGGAGTTCGTTCTTTGTGCGACGCTTTCGACAGTTCGCGGCGGAAAGAAACTGGTGTAATGAAGTCGATATGTCAACTTTTAAGCGACTTTAGTCTGCCCTGAGTGTTCTATTCTGTCTCTCCTGCCATGACCCGTGTACAGGATAACTGGTCGCTTACAGCGTGATCTGCGGCAACTAGCCAGAGAATTAGAGGAGAGCAGACGTCAACTCGGTCACGTCAATACGTACCTGTCCGCGCACAGACAGGAAGTGACAGGAGCCCGTTTTGCGCTGACCACTGTCAGCCATCTAACAGGTCAGTTGGGGACGCCACGGTTGAGAGGTTACCGTGCCGCCTCAAGCTCAGAAGGTAGCGGTTTCGATCCTTGTTTTGGGGTGGGAACTTTCCAAAGAACCACTGGTATCTGATGATATCAGAAGTCCGACTAATCACTTGGGCAGTAGATCGGATACCTCCTCCTCCTCCTTCCCTCCAGGCTGGATGCCCGGGGCCGTCGCACCTCCCGCACCCCCGTCTGCATGCCACTGCTAACTAACTAACTAACTAACTAACTAACTAACTAACTGACTGACTGACTAACTAACTATCTAACTAACTAACTAACTAACTAACTAACTAACAGGCTGACTGACTGACTAACTAACTAATTAACTACTAACTAACTTACTAGTTAAGTAGCTTACTCACTAACTAACTGACTAACTAGCTAACTAATTAATTAACTAGTTTACTAATTAACTAACAATCTAGTTAAGTAGCTAATTAACTAACTAACTGTCTAACTAACTAACTAACTAACTAACTAACTAACTAACTAACTAACTAACTAATTAACTAACTAACTAACTAACTGACTATCTAACCAACCAACTAACAGGCTGACTGACTGACTAACTAACTAATTAACTAACTAAATAACTAACTAACTAACTAACTAATTAATTAATTAACTAACTAACTAACTATCTAACTAACTAACTAACAGGTTGACTGACTCACTAGCTAACTAACTACCTAACTAACTAACTAACTAACTAACTAACTAACTAACTCTCTAACTAATTAACTAATTAACTAACTAACTAACAGGCTGACTGACTGACTAACTAACTAATTAACTAGCTAACTAACTTACTAGTTAAGTAGCTTACGCACTAACTAATTGACTAACTAACTAATTTCTAACTAATTAATTAACTAGTTTACTAATTAATTAACTAACAATCTAGTTAAGTAGCTTATTAACTAACTAAATGTCTAACTAACTAACTAGCTTATTTACTAACTAATTAACTTATTAGTTAACTAGCTAACTAACTAAAAAACTAACTATCTAACTAACTAATAAGTTAACTAACTAACTAACTAACTAGATTACTAACTAAGTAACTAACTAACATTGTTGATATTTTGATCTGAATTCACAGCAATGTCCAATAGTGAGAGCTCTCATCTCCGTATCCTAGAACCAACATGCTACAAGAAATACCAACACATACACACACAGGCCGACGCCAAGTACACACTGGACCTTGTCAGGTAGTGTGATTGTGTCGGTGTGTGTGTATGTGAGAGAGAGAGAGAGAGAGAGAGAGAGAGAGAGAGAGAGAGAGAGAGAGTATCAATGTTTGTGTGTGTATGAGAGAGAGAGAGAGTCAGTGTGTGTGTGTGTGAGAGAGAGAGAGATAGAGAGAGAGAGAGATTCAGTGTGTGTGTGTGTGTGTGTGTGTGTGTGTGTGTGTGTGTGTGTGTGTGTGTGTTAGACACAGTGATGAGAATCTGACGAAATTCCAATTGTTTTAAGGCACAAGCAACAAGTAATCATAACAGGTAATTTACCGTGTTGTCCATGCAGTATGATCCTTCTCTCGGCCTGCCTAGTTTTCTTCTGAGGAAAGATAACACCAATACGTCTGGAACAAGACCAGCTGCAGAAGCTGCCAGATTAGCAAAGCAATGCTCTAACTGTCCGCTTGTCGGAGCTTCGATCCTAGACCTGTTACCAACCAAGGCTTAGGGCCAGGTCTGGCCTGCCATGTCATTTAGTCCTTAGGCTGCAATCTCTCGCACCATTATATGACTTGTGCCCTCCCATTTGCGCTCCTCCACTCAAAGCCATTGACATATTGTGGGGTGTCGGGTTTGATAAGCGCCGCCCAACATTCTAACAGAAAGGAGGTGGCACCGTCTACATACGGTAGCTCAATCACACATGACTAAGGCTGGCATACAGAACAGCAATTACAACTATGAGAAAACAACAAACAAACATCGAGAAGCGCTGCACTCGAGCACGTCATGACGAATGAAAAGAGTTGTGGTTGACGAGAGAGTGGCTGACGGACCGAAATTATGCTTGATGACACAAAACCGTGGCATGGAGACATATCTTCAATAGACAGCATTTGATGGTTGGTTTCCGAACCAGAGCTCCCTCGGTCGCTTGGTATGCTTAGATGTTGTGGGTTATTAAGGTGTTAAATACTCCGTCGATCCATTTTGTTTGTTCCCTTCCCCTGCCTCTTGGTGTTTCCATTTTCATGTTGTATGCTCTTGCCGCTTGCGACTTCTTCTGCTTCTTCTTTCATTCGCTTGAAATGTATCTATAACTGCAGTTTTTTCTTGTATGAATTTAACTGTCTTTTTAGTTCACTCAGCGGTCCACAGAGTTTATCTTCCAATGTCGTCTCTCTAGGCCAGAAGGTTTTCCTAGATATGTTGTAATTTGGGGAGTCTTGGAGTATGTGCGCTGCTGTCTACGACGCCAACCCACATGTGCACATGGTTGATTCACCAATCCGGAACTGTTTATACATGTGGTTGCGTAATCTATTGTGTCCTGTTCTGAGGCGCAGAATAATGACTTGTTCTGATCTGTTCATAATGTGTAGTCGTCTTGAGCAGTTTTTTTTTTTTTTTTTTTTGGCTTTCTGACTGATTCTTTTCTTTTGGTGACATGTAACGGGCACATCAGACTGTTATTCTTTTGCTCCTCCCTTAGCCAATCGATCAGCTCTGTCGTTTCCAGGTATTCCACAGTGGGATGGCCGCTTACGACATTTGGTTCATTCACATTAGGAGGCCGAACCAGTTAAGTCTTTGTCTATCAGTGAATTTATCAACTGGTGTTGTTGTAACTATTTTATAGATGTCCTCGTTTCTATTATGGTCCCTTCTTGACTTGTGCGCTGCTTTTCTCAGACAATTTTCCACAAGTAGTGAGTTTTCTCTCTTGTTCTTTAGTTTGTGCCTATGTTGGTATATCAATTAAATTTATAAACCATTTTGAACATGATAATAACGATTCTTGATGTCAATTTTAATCTTCCTCGATAAAGATTTTGGTGAAACGTTTGACTGTCCGTGTCTTTACTTTGGTGGGATTCCCAGCTATGTAATATCTTCACCACAAATCGAACCTGGTATGTTTGAGTGAGAGGTGGTCAGTCTATATCCGACTCCCTTTCTCCTGGTTCTATCTACTGATCAAGTATACTTTTATTATTGTTGTAATATATTTGTAATATTGTCTTAAGTGCAAGTAAAGTACCTTTCACCGTGCCTGGAGCAGTATTCCATTGATGGTAAAGTCAACATGTAACGGTCACGTTTCTAGGTCATCATCATGCGCCATGCCGATAAGCGTGGATGGTCACTGGTCCTATATTTTTGAATGGATTTTTTTCTAGGTAGGACACGTACAAGTCAAAGCTAACGAACCCTATTGCGCCTTGTCTTAGCCCTATAATTGTATAGACTAATATGTGCCTGCCGGCTTCCTGGCCTAGAGGTTAGCGACTTTTCTCCGTAATCTCGTATACTCTCGTAGGTAACGTGACGTCGGTGAGAATCAGCAGTGGTTCGAATCGCGTCGGTAACTTACGGGGTATGTGAGCCGGCTGCTCAGAAAGCAATGGCAAACTACTGAGGGTAATCTTGCCAAGAAATCAACAATCAGCTGAAAGATGCTGATGTTGACAGCAATGTCCTGTAAAGAATATGCAAACAATTTTTATTTAAATATGTGCCTGTTGTGTGCTTTGGTCAATATAACGCTGGGCACCTTTATTTTCCAAAATAATCTCTGGTACTCATTTTAATGTGATTGACCGTTGACGGTTAACCACGAAGATTCGAACACATAATTCGAGTTTGCATTCACACGCGCCATCCACTGTGCTTCCATGGCTTCGGTTGTTGTAAAATTGGTGTATTGTTGAAAATTGTATTCAAAATTGATGTAACAATCGTTTTGTTTTGTTTTTTGGTTTTTTTTAAAATTAATGTAATTTTGTGGAACCTCCCCACGAAAGGAATCATATTAAATCTCTGAATGACCTTGAAGTTCTCATATATCGGAAGCACCTGGTTCTACTACAGATGTTGCATTGTGGTCACCAGGAACAAGATCCGCAGGCTAAGGTAAGGATGCCTGTCTTAAGACATCATCCACATCACATTCCATTGTCCAGAGACATCATCCACATCACATTCGATTGTCCAGAGACATCATCCACATCACATTCCATTGTCCAGAGACATCATCCACATCACATTCCATTGTCCAGAGACATCATCCACATTACATTCGATTGTCCAGAGACATCATCCACATCACATTCCATTGTCCAGAGACATCATCCACATCACATTCCATTGTCCAGAGACATCATCCACATCACATTCGATTGTCCAGAGACATCATCCACATCACATTCCATTGTCCAGAGACATCATCCACATCACATTCGATTGTCCAGAGACATCATCCACATCACATTCCATTGTCCAGAGACATCATCCACATCACATTCCATTGTCCAGAGACATCATCCACATCACATTCGATTGTCCAGAGACATCATCCACATCACATTCCATTGTCCAGAGACATCATCCACATCACATTCCATTGTCCAGAGACATCATCCACATCACATTCCATTGTCCAGAGACATCATCCACATTACATTCGATTGTCCAGAGACATCATCCACATCACATTCCATTGTCCAGAGACATCATCCACATCACATTCCATTGTCCAGAGACATCATCCACATCACATTCCATTGTCCAGAGACATCATCCACATCACATTCCATTGTCCAGAGACATCATCCACATCACATTCCATTGTCCAGAGACATCATCCACATCACATTCGATTGTCCAGAGACATCATCCACATCACATTGGATTGTCCAGAGACATCATCCACATCACATTCCATTGTCCAGAGACATCATCCACATCACATTCCATTGTCCAGAGACATCATCCACATTACATTCGATTGTCCAGAGACATCATCCACATCACATTCCATTGTCCAGAGACATCATCCACATCACATTCCATTGTCCAGAGACATCATCCACATCACATTCCATTGTCCAGAGACATCATCCACATCACATTCCATTGTCCAGAGACATCATCCACATCACATTCCATTGTCCAGAGACATCATCCACATCACATTCCATTGTCCAGAGACATCATCCACATCACATTCCATTGTCCAGAGACATCATCCACATCACATTCCATTGTCCAGAGACATCATCCACATCACATTCCATTGTCCAGAGACATCATCCACATCACATTCGATTGTCCAGAGACATCATCCACATCACATTCCATTGTCCAGAGACATCATCCACATCACATTCCATTGTCCAGAGACATCATCCACATTACATTCGATTGTCCAGAGACATCATCCACATCACATTCCATTGTCCAGAGACATCATCCACATCACATTCCATTGTCCAGAGACATCATCCACATCACATTCCATTGTCCAGAGACATCATCCACATCACATTCCATTGTCCAGAGACATCATCCACATCACATTCCATTGTCCAGAGACATCATCCACATCACATTCGATTGTCCAGAGACATCATCCACATCACATTGGATTGTCCAGAGACATCATCCACATCACATTCCATTGTCCAGAGACATCATCCACATCACATTCCATTGTCCAGAGACATCATCCACATTACATTCGATTGTCCAGAGACATCATCCACATCACATTCCATTGTCCAGAGACATCATCCACATCACATTCCATTGTCCAGAGACATCATCCACATCACATTCCATTGTCCAGAGACATCATCCACATCACATTCCATTGTCCAGAGACATCATCCACATCACATTCCATTGTCCAGAGACATCATCCACATCACATTCCATTGTCCAGAGACATCATCCACATCACATTCCATTGTCCAGAGACATCATCCACATCACATTCCATTGTCCAGAGACATCATCCACATCACATTCCATTGTCCAGAGACATCATCCACATCACATTCGATTGTCCAGACATTTTTATGCGGTCGCTGGCTATGACCTCAAGCGCAGTCCATGCGCGTGCACTTCTGGTACACTGGACTGATTTTTGCGTGTGGATTAGCTCTCCCTGTTACCAATTTCTCTGGCCATCAGGTGGACCCTCTCCGAATTCAGATGTACTTGTAATTTATATTCCTAAGTCAAGGACGAGAAGTCAACATTTTAATGCAACTGACCGGTGTAGGGGCTGAACCCGTTACCTCGGTATCGGCACACCGGAAGTTTAATAGCAAGAGTTCTAGTCCATTTGACCATGCTGAACTCCTGTTAGAAGATGGTGCTGCTGTTCTCAGACAGCCGGATGTCACTGGAGACTATCCAGTTGCATGCCGGGAAAAGGTTAGATGCGTCGATCGAAAGATGCAAATGTTGAAGCTCTGCTGTAGACAAGCATAACGAATTATGCCCCACACAACAACACAATACCTGACGAAAGTATGCAAGTAAGAAGAAAAGTATGAAGAAGATGATGAGGAGGAGAGGATTGGAAAGAACATTAAGGAGGGTGGGGAGGGGTAGAAGAAGGATGGGGAAGAAGAAGTAGGAGGAAGAGGAAAGAGAAGAAGATGGAAAAGGGTGAGTAAGAGAAAAAATGGAGGAGGTGGGAGGAGGAGAAGAAGAAGAAGAAGAAGAAGAAGAAGAAGAAGAAGAAGAAGAAGAAGAAGAAGAAGAAGAAGAAGAAGAAGAAGAAGAAGAAGAAGAAGAAAGGAAGAAAGAAGAAGAGGAAGGAGGAGGAGAAGGAGAAAGATGGAGGGGGACTAGGAGTAGGATGCGAAAAAAATGGAGAGTATGTAGAAGAAAGAGGAGGAAGAAAAGGAGGAAAATGGGAAAGCAGGAGGAAAAATAAAATGAACAAAGATGAGGAGGAGTGGGGGGATGATGAGGAAGATTAGAAGAAGGATGGGACGGGAGGAAAAATGAAGAAGAAAGAGGAGGAGGGGAAGTAGGAATAGGAGAAGGATAGAGCTGGAGGAAGAAGGAATAAGAAGAAGAAAAGTAGGAGCGAACCTGTTTCTTTCAAGCAACAATTCTTCCGCTTCTCATCCTCCAAACCCCCTTTTGCAAGATATTGACCACCTCTCCTATGTTCATTTTAATTTGCGTGACAATAGTGGAGACAAACATAAATAAAAAATACCTATGTATAATCTCAATTTCAGCTAGACGGTATGTCCACGCACAAAGTGCTAAAAGCAAAGCGCTAAGAACAGACAGAGAACAGCCAAGAACCGATGGATAGTGTCATCATTGAGATTGTGTCCGTGGCAACTGAGATCAGTAAGATCATTCTAGATGCCTTGTTTGTCTGTGTCAATGTTTTGTTTTTAAATGAGAAGAAGCCGGCTCTGTGACTAAGGTGTTACAGTCGCAATTTGTAATTCTGCATACCGCGTTCGAAACACAGCTGCGGGTGATTTGAAAGCCGACCGCCTTGAGTTGGCTTCAATACAAAGATATGAGTGAAGGCGTGCGTTGCGATATTGGACAATACGGGAGTACAGATTGGTCGTTAGCGATACTCGCCATATCACCCACGAAATACGGATTGGTCGTTAGCGATACTCGCCATGTCACCCCGGAGTATGGATTGGTCGTTAGCGATACTCGCCATATCACCCAGGGAGTACGGATTGGTCGTTAGCGATACTCGCCATGTCACCCCGGATTATGGATTGGTCGTTAGCGATACTCGCCATATCACCCAGGGAGTACGGATTGGTCGTTAGCGATACTCGCCATAGTCACCCCGGAGTATGGATTGGTCGTTAGCGATACTCGCCATATAACCCCCGGGAGTATGGATTGGTCGTTAAAGAACAAGTAAAGAACAAATGTATCAATTTTCGTTGTAGTCACCACTGTGTTCATTGCAAATCCTCCTTCGCTGATAAAGTGCTTGGATTCCTGTTGATAAGAATTCCATGGGACGCGTGTGTAACCACCCTGAGGTCACTACTCGGTGTGTCTGGCCTGATCGTGAACAGTTTGTCACAGAAGTCACGCCATTTAGAAACTTCCTACTCCACTCATACACTTGCTGGACTGACAGGCAGGTATCATCATACTGGACCTTCATTCACCGATTTTTTTAACAGGTTTTACACCTTCACTGATCAAAACACGGATAAAAGAACGCTGCTCCTCGTTGGTGCATGTCAAAAGTGGGCGGCCATCTTTAAACTGTCCTTATGTTCGACTGCACCGTGATGTCACATGCTTAATACTCTTTACATATTTTACAACAATATCGACAGGTTACGAGGCAATAGCAAGGTTATTGTAAATTCTATCACACTTTTAAGGTTTTCATTTGAGGCTTCCTCGTACAAGCGCACGCACATAATACCATAAGACACAAATCCATACATATATCTCGGTACTACTAACAGTATACCCCAACAAGCAATGATGTACAGACCACATGGAATCAGAAGAAAAGGCCGACCATTTGAACAAAGGACAAAGGGAATAGCAGTGTCCATGGGAATCACAATGCACGAAGCCCATAAACGGGCACTCTCCCGCTGTTTATGCTTCACATCGACACCGGAATGTACAATGTTGAGTTGAGTTAAGAACCGACATCACTGCACTCAGGACATTCCCATGCGAGCTCTCTCCCCTCGTTCAACAGCTAGTGAAGAGTCATACTGGTAATCGTACCAGGGCCGTGCGTGCTATGAGAGAGAGAGAGAGAGAGAGAGAGAGAGAGAGAGAGAGAGAGAGAGAGAGAGAGAGAGAGAGAGAGAGAGAGAGAGAGAGAGAGAGAGAGAGAGAGAGGTGGCCGCATTAGGCTGCACCGTAATGGGGTTTCATAAAGGGGCCGTATTTTTAAAGAAATAAAAACACGTAAAGGGCGGCATTTCGAAGACTTGCATCATTCTGAGAAAATCTAGCGAACGATCCTGAATCGTTCCCAGCACTATCTCTTTAAAAGTTCTCCTGGCCTTCCCTCTCAGTTTTGAGGAACCCCTGTTAATCCCCCATCAATATCATTCTTTTCACATACGGGTTCTCACTCTATTCCCCTGCATTCTCAACCTGGTCCCACAGACATGAAGGTACAAGAGGAACAACATAAGATGAGATCTCGACTCTCATAAAAGTAGAGTTAAAGAGTCCATATTAGAAGGCAAACTAGACAGTATAAACACTGAAAGCTAAAGTGATCACATCTAGATTAGAACCAAACTCCTCATAACGATAACAGCGCCTTGTTGAGGGGATGTGTTTTCAGCAATTGCTCAAATATTACAGCACATTTCATGACGTCATCGCAGTTTGTGGCGTATTTCTCTCACAATGGCCGACTACGGAAGTGGCAACGAAAACATTGATGTAGTCTGTTGGTCGGAGCAAGAGCGCGTCTTTGAATACTGGATGTTACAAGCAGGTTCATTTCAGTAGCAAGGATAAGTCTCTGCCGTTCGCGCAGACCAGTTATGTATCCATCCATCCATCCATCCATCCATCCATCCACCCATCCATCCACCCATCCATCCACCCACCCATCCATCCATCTTCAATAAGCCTGTCTGTCTGTTTGTTTATCTGTCTGTCTGTCTGTTCATCTGGTGTCACTCGAACTGTTAGTCGATTAGTTGGTCGGTTACCTCTGAAGACGGAGTGGGTTCGCCTGATGCGAGGGACACTGTTAATAGGAAAAGCTAATCCACACACAAAGTCCAGTCCATCACTACTATAAATAGTGTGTATGGACTACGCTTGAGTTCAAAGCGAGCCAGCGCCCCCCCCCCCCCCCAAAAAAAAAAGTTGGTCGGTCGGTCTGTCGGACTGTCGGTCGATCAGTAGGTAAGTTGATCTGCCTGCCTGCCTGCCTGTCTGCCTGCCTGTCTGTCTGTCTGTCTGTCTGTCTGTCTGTCTGTCTGTCTGTCTGTCTGTCTGTCTGTCTGTCTGTCTGTCTCTCTATATGTCCGGCATCGCTCGAGCTGTCGGTCTATCGATAGTTAGGTTGGTTGATCGATCGGTCTGTCGATCTGTCCGTCCGTCCGTCCGTTCGTCCCTCACTACAACTTTAGCTCTATGGGCTGTTCAGTCGATACCCAAGCTGCTCGCTCAGTCGATCAGTCTATTTGTGTGTTCGTCAGTATGTCTCTATCTCGGTCTTTCTGCAGGTCTGTCCGTCTGTCTGAACATATGTTACCACTCTGTCTGAGCATATGTCACCACTCTGTCTGAGCATATGTCACCACTCTATCTGAGCATATGTCACCACTCTGTCTGAGCATATGTCACCACTCTGCTCATTTGTCTCTGTGGTCCTCAAATAGGTAACTAATCTGTTTTGTTGATGTTGTTGTTGTTGTTGATGTTATTGTTGTTGTTGTTGTTGTTGGTGTTGTTTTTGTTGTTGTTGTTGATGTTGCGTTCACTAGCCTTGAACTCAAGCGTAGTCCATACACGTGTTACTACTTCTTGCGCAATGGATTGATTTCTGTGTGACATCCCATAAAGTAACAGATATGTGTGTTATCCCATGATGTAACAGATATGTGTGTCATCCCATAAAGAAACAGATATGTGTGTTATCCCATAAAGTAACAGATATGTGTGTTATCCCATAAAGTAACAGATATGAGTGTTATCCCATAAAGTAACAGATATATGTGTTATCCCATGAAGTAACAGATATATGTGTTATCCCATGAAGTAACAGATATGAATGTTATCCCATAAAGTAATAGATATGTGTGTTATCCCATAAAGTAATAGATATGTGTGTTATCCCATAAAGTAACAGATATGTGTGTTATCCCATAAAGTAACAGATATGAATGTTATCCCATAAAGTAACAGATATGAAAGTTATCCCATAAAGTAACAGATATGTGTGTTATCCCATGAACTAATAGATATGTGTGTTATCCCATGAGGTAATATACATGTGTGTTATCCCATGAAGTAATAGATATGTGTGTTATCCCATGAAGTAATAGATATGTGTGTTATCCCAAAAAGTAACAGATATGTGTCTTATCCCATAAAGTAACAGATATGTGTGTTATCCCATAAAGTAACAGATATGAATGTTATCCCATAAAGTAACAGATATATGTGTTATCCCATGAAGTAACAGATATGAATGTTATCCCATAAAGTAATAGATATGTGTGTTATCACATAAAGTAATAGATATGTGTGTTATCCCATAAAGTAACAGATATGTGTGTTATCCCATAAAGTAACAGATATGAATGTTATCCCATAAAGTAACAGATATGTGTGTTATCCCATGAAGTAATAGATATGTGTGTTATCCCATGAAGTAATGGATATGTGTGTTATCCCATGAAGTAATAGATATGTGTGTTATCCCATGAAGTAATAGATATGTGTGTTATTCCATGATTGATTGATTGAATAGATATGTGTGTTATCCCAAAAAGTAACAGATATGTGTCTTATCCCACAGAGTAACAGATATGTGTGTTATCCCATAAAGTAACAGATATGTGTGTTATCCCATAAAGTAACAGATATGTGTGTTATATCCCATGAAGTAATAGATATGTGTGTTATCCCATAAAGTAACAGATATGTGTGTTATCCCATGAAGTAATAGATATGAATGTTTTCCCATGAGGTAATCGATATGTGTGTTATCCCATAAAGTAACAGATATGTGTGTTATCCCATGAAGTAACAGATATGAATGTTATCCCATGAAGTAACAGATATGTGTGTTATCCCATAAAGTAACAGTTATGAATGTTATCCCATGAAGTAACAGATATGTGTGTTATCCAATGAAGTAACAGATATGAATGTTATCCCATGAAGTAATAGATATGCGTGTTATCCCATGAAGTAATAGATATTTATGTTATCCCATGAAGTTATAGATATGTGTGTTATCCCATAAAGTAACAGATATGTGTGTTATCCCATGAAGTAACAGTTATGAATGTTATCCCATGAAGTAACAGATGTGTGTGTTATCCCATGAAGTAATAGATACGTGTGTTATCCCAGAAAGTAACAGATATATGTGTTATCCCATAAAGTAACAGATATGTGTTATCCCATAAAGTAACAGATATGTGTGTTGTCCCATAAGTAACAGATATGTGTGTTATATCCCATGAAGTAATAGACATGTCTGTTATCCCATAAAGTAACAGATATGTGTGTTATCCCATGAAGTAACAGATATGTGTGTTATCTCATGAAGTAGCAGATATGAATGTTATCCCATGAAGTAACAGATATGTGTGTTATTCCATGAAGTAACAGATATGAATGTTATCCCATGAAGTAATAGATATGTGTGTTATCCCATGAAGTAATAGATATGTGTGTTATCCCATGAAGTAATAGATATGTGTGTTATTCCATGAAGTAATAGATATGTTTGTTATCCCATAAAGTAATAGATATGTGTGATATATCCCATGAAGTAATAGATATGTTTGTTATCCCATGAAGTAATAGATATGGGTGTTATATCCCATGAAGTAATAGATATGTTTGTTATCCCATGAAGTAATAGATCATCATCATCATCATCATCTTCCACTTCTGCCGTCAAGCGTCGTGGGGAGGAATAATTTGCGTTCCAGCGCCCGGTGGGCGGCACTGGATAGTGTCATTCCGTGTGGTTGTACAATGTCTCTGATGTCGTCAATCCATTTTCTTCTTGGACGTCCTCGTGGTCTCGTCGCAGATGATCTTTGATGTAAGGCCAGTGATGGTAGTTGCTGATGTTGCATTCTAACAACATGGCCAAACCACTTGATCTTCTGTCTTTCAATAAATGTGGCACAAGGTGTTGATCCCACAGTCTGTCTGATAGTAACATTTCTTACTCGGTCTCGGATTGTTAAGTTGGCAGCTCTCCTCAGGCATCTCATTTCGCAGGTGTTGATTTTGCGAAGGTGTAATTTGGATAAAGTCCAGGTTTGAGATTGGTAGCATAGGGTTGGTGTGAATATGCTGTTTATTATCTGTCGTTTTGCGGACATGGGTATGTTTGGATGTTTCAGTAAGGGTGACAGTTGATATGTAAGTGCACTAGCTTTTTGACATCTGATTTCAATTTCTCTGTCTAATCTGCCATCTTCTGTGATCATACTTCCAAGGTATTTGAATTCTTTAACTTGTTTCAGAGTTGTGTTATTTATCTGTATACTTAGTGGGCCTGGCGATCTGCTAACTTGCATTACCGCATGGGAAGGAATAATTGGCGTTCCGGCGCCCAATGGGTGACACTGGATAGTGACATTCCGTGAGATTGTACAATGTCTTTGGTGTCGTCAATCCATTTTCTTATCGGGCGTCCTCTTGGTCTCATATGAGATCTTCTTTAATGTTAGGATCAATGCTGGTACTTTATGGTATTGCATTTTAACGAGATGAACCAAACCATTTGATCTTCTGTCTTTCAATTTATGTGGCACAAGGTGTTGATCTTACTGTCTGTCTGACAACATCATTTTTCATTCGTTGGTTCGGATAGTTCAGTCGCCAGCTCTCCTCAAGCATTTCATCTCACGGGCGATGATTTTGAGTAAGTGTGATTTTGATAATGACCAAGTTTGACATTAAGAGATAAGGTTGGTGTATTCTATCTTATGTTCTATACAGTAAACAACTTGGTGACAACTGGCAAGATTGAGGAGAAGAGGACAAGGGGGCGGCGAAGTGAACACCTGGATGGCTTAGCCACGTGATATGGTCGAGAAAAAGTCGCTTAAAAGTCGACAGGGTCGACTTCATTGCACCGGGTTTTTTTATCCCATATGGCTCAGTCTCTTTCTGCAGCGCGGAAAGCGTCGCACAAACCCTCAGGAGTCTCCGACAAAATGCATTCGTAAAGCCAGAGGATGCCTCCCGGAATCGAACCCACAACCTTCGGAGCCCAAGGCAGACACAACCAACATGCAGCAACACAACCAACCAACCTTCTAGTTAAAGCCCAACCAACCAATCTTCTAGCCAACATGTCAATCGACTAACAATCTATCTAACCAACCACGCAGCAACACAACCAACCAACCAACCAACCTTCTAGTCAACTGATCAACAATCTATCTACCCAACCAAGAAACTATACAGATAACCGGCCAATCAACCTTCAAACTAACCATTCACTCAACCCTCCGTCTATCTAACCAACCATTGCAGCCATCAATGAACATCACAGAAAACAGTTAGATACTAGTAACACGTTTCTCCTATCTTGCACATGAAAATAGATGATGGCAGAAGCGAAACATAAATCACAAAGAGAATAGGAATGGCCAAACACGCTTTCAGCAACATGAAATCAGTAGTAACATCTAGAGAGATTAGCAACGCATTATAAATGAGAATTGTCAACTATTACGTATATTCAAAACTACTTTATGGCGCCGAAGCCAGGACATTGAACAAGCAACTAGAAAGTCGAAAAGAGGCCCTGGATGTGTGGATATACTGACGAATGGAGAAAAAGAAAATAATCAAATACAGAGGTTCTAGAAAAACTGGAAATAAAAGGAGAGCTGATGAAAGAAATAAAAACAAAAAGAGGCATGTTAAATATTTCGGATAACTTAAAAGATATAACACACTTATTTGTTTTTTTTTTAAATTTTTAAAATTTATTTATTTATTTATTTTTGTTTTATTTTTGCGCTCGCTCGCTTTGATCTCAAGCGTAGTCCATACACCCCCTTTATAGCAGTGTCCCTCGCCATCAGGCGAACCCACTCCGACTTCAGAGGTACTTATAATTTACGCCACCAAGTCAAAGACGACAGGTCAACATTTTAGTCCAGCTGTCCGGTGTAGGGGCTGAACCGCTAACCTCGGCATCAGCACACCGGATGTTTAAGAACACGCGCTCTTACCGATTCGACCATGCGGATCTGCGTAAAACTCTTATAAAAACCATTCTGGGAAGCAAGGTTGATGGCAAGCGAGCAAGAGGTAGACAACGATACAAGTGGAAAGATAACATCAAGAGATGGACGAACATCAATCTGACAGAATATACAGTCAGGGCGAGAGACAGACAGTGTTGGAGATCCATTGCAGCCAACCTTTATTGTGGAGACGGTACCTGACTGATTAATTGATGATTGCTTAGTTGGTTGGTTGATTGTGTAGCTCGTTAGATTAATGTTGTATTTGTTGGTGCGTTGTTGGATGGTTTATAAGAAGGTTGCTTGGTTGCTTGGGTAGCTATATGTTTGGTTAGATAGATAGTTCATTGGTTAGTTGGGTTGTTGGATGGTTGATTAGACGAATGATCTGTTGGTTGGTTGGTAGGTTGGTTCATCGTCTTTTCTAACAGATAATTTCCAGAAATTCTTAAACTTGTCTATCGTCTATGTCGCATAAATCAAGATCCAATTAAGCGCCATGCTTATCGGTAAGAAATCTCCTGAAACTGTCGAGACCTGAACTCGCACAAAACTATAAGGGAGGGAAGTACTCTCATCACTATGCAATCACGGTTGTGTGTTTCGTAACTGTCACATGATTTGTCCACAGACTGGCCAGATGGCTAGCAAGCCACGTAGAAAGAGCCTAAGAGACAGAATCTGCGCCATGTTTGGTATCCGACGTCAGCCCAGATTGATCAGTCTCTTCACTGAGGACCTGCCGCAGGATCACATGCAATGGGTCAGAGATCAGTGGCATCTTTGTCAACATTATCATTTGTTATGTTGTTGTTGTTGTGATTATTGTCTGTAATTCTGTTGCTGTTGTGCTGTTGTTGCTGCTGCTGTTGTGCTGTTACTGTTGTGTGATTGCTGCTTTTGTCATTGTTTCTGTTATAATTGCTGAAGAAGAAGAAGAAGAAGAAGAAGAAGAAGAAGAAGAAGAAGAAGAAGAAGAAGAAGAAGAAGAAGAAGAAGAAGAAGAAGAAGAAGAAGAAGAAGAAGAAGAAGAAGAAGAAGAAGAAGAAGAAGAAAAAAAAACATGAGGAGGCGGAGGAAGAGGAAATGTATGGTGAAAAGTGAAGACAGACCAAGTCCTTCTTTTACACTGAGGTGTAGTAAGCCGCCCACAAGGCTCAAATATCGCAGTTTCGCTATAGGCGAACTCAAGACAACATATATCCTTGTCAGAAAAGGAGAAAAGGATGAAGCAGAAGAAACTGTGGATGGTAAAAATCTTGTTTTTTTTTGTTGTTGTTTGTTTATTGGCACCCTGTAAGATTTCAGTTGACTTTCATGTGGACACAGACGCGATAAATAAAATATTGCACGATTTCTCGCCTGGCATATTTCGCTGCATCTCATCAGGTAGATACTGCAGAGTTATCCCGAAGTGCTTTAAATGAAAACCTTAAATGTTTTAATCTTTTCGTGTGAATATATTCTGAAAAAGTAAAGAATAAATGTATAATTTTCAATATAGTCACCACTGTCTTCAGTGCAAGTTCTCCAGCGCCGATAAAATGCTTGGATTCCTGAAGAAAAAAAAATTCTTAGTCTCGCGTATAATCACTCGTGCTACACTTGTTGTACTCTTCATCAGACCGAAAAGTCTGTCACAGATGTCACGCCGCTTTGAAACTTCCTACTCCACTCATACACTAGCTATCCAGACACGCATGCTTTACCATACTGGACCGTCATTCGCCGATGAATTTATGTAGGTTTCAGCCTTCACTAATGAAAAAACGAATGTGGTGCATGTCAAAAGTGGGGCGGTCATTTTTAAATTATCCTTATGACGTCACCGTGCTCGTCTGCACTATGATGACACGTGCTTAACACTCTTGACATTCTTAACAACAATATGGACAGGTCACAAGACAATGGCATGGCTATTTTAATTTCTATCACACTTTTAAGGACTTCAAGTGAAGCTCACTAGTAAAATGTTGCACGATTTCCAGGCAGGCATATGTCGCTGCATCTCATCAGGTGCATACCGCAGAGTGATATATCACGTAATGTGAAACAATGAGTGATACTTCGGCTGAAATATGATGTACATCGTCGCGAACATTACGCGGATATGTAGAACGTTATATCCATGGAAGTTAAACAATTAGCAGCAAGTCCTTTTGTTTACATAATAACGCTCTGAATCGACTAATATATAATGCTTCGATATATTTGAGCAATGAAATATTGTTTGTCGAATACAGTATACGAAATGCCCTCTGATTGTTAATGCTGTTGTTGATACTCAGCAAATGTTTTGTGATGACATAATTCAACGTTTTATGACCTGCCGACTGCACTGTGGTTCCTAAATAATTATTAACTCTCTGTTCCACCCACACCGGTATATGTTTGGCCACTCAATTTACTAATTGCCTTTTCGTTCTACCTATATAAGTCGCTTGGCACTCACACTGGAATTGATAAAGGTTTTTTTTTTTTTTTAATTTGGTTTTGTGTACGTAGACAATAATTCTTTCACAGATGGAGTAGGTATCGAGGTGGTTTTAATCTTCAGTATGCAGCTGACATAGACTATGTTACATAGAACCAGTTTTAACATACGGCTGCGAATCCTGTACAATTAGTAAACAGACGATCCATGGAAGCCTTGGTGATGTGGTTTTATAGAAGAATTATGAAAATTAATTGGACACCTAAAAAGAGCAGTCAGGACGTTAAGGGAAGCTGAGTCGCAAAGACAGCTTACCACAAACAGAAACAGTCATCGTTTTTATTTTTTGGCCTTGTCAAAGAAGACAAAAACTGGAACGTATTGTTACAACCGGAAAGATTTGCGGAAAGAGAGATAAAGGAAGACAGCGTGAGAAGATTCTTGACAGTCTTGTGTCATGGCACAGAAATGAGTCAACACAAGAATTGATCCATGACAGTGGCGATCGTAATTTGTGGAGAGGTATGATCGCCCACGCCATTCAAGACGGCACTGGATGATGGTGATGATGATGATGTAATTGACGAGATGCAGCGAAATATTCCTGGAAAGAAATCCTACAATATTTTATTTATGTCGTCTTTGTGTAAATTCACTAAGGAAATAGTTGTTTTGATTGTTACATTCATGTGTCTTCCAACAGATGGAAGAGCCACAACATCTCAACTACGCCCATTCTCTCGACTCCCACCCAGAATCGGGTTTGAGCCCTTCAACATCCAAGTCAAGCCAGTTGGGAATGCAAGCTGGTATCCACAGCACAGACAATCTACAAAAATCTTCTTCTGTTATGTCTCTACATCACTGGACGTCAACAGCCATGTCACCGCTGGAACTCTTTTATTGCGCAACGGTTGCTCCTTACGATGTGGATCATGTTTCTGACAGCCAAGCATTTCATGAAGAATGTCCAGGGCGTGCTTGTTGCAATAGAAGGATTGATGCAACTACTTCCTCACTTCGTAATATAAAATCGGATCTAGCCTGTCCCTCTAGATATTTAGTTCCATTCGATAACTCAACAAGAGGACTTGTGAATGATCTACCAAATACGATTGGCCAACGTGAACATGATATAACTTTTCTTGAAAGTGGAGAAGCCTGCTTTAGAAAATCGACGAATAAGACCAAAAGTAGCTGTCAGCAACTCACTTGCGACAGGCGTACAAGGATTCCCTTCTTTTACACTACACGAAGTGACAACTCGTATCGTTTGTAAAAGGATACATGTTTATTCGGAGCTGATCAACAATAGCTCCATGAGCGGCATACCATAACGGTATTAAACATTGAATGTGATGACGATAAGATGGAATGAGGAGATGATACAAACATTATATCTATTGAAGCTACAGCTAGACTATTATAACTATAATACTGTCCTTTAATAACACCACATAGTATCCCTAGCAGATACACATCTGATCTCTACGCCGTCTGATGTCCGTCTGTCCTCGCTGAGCGTGGTGTGTTCAGCCACCAGCAATTCGCTCAGCGTGCGTTTGTTGGTTTACGTGCTGGGTCCTGGGTTGTGCTGACCAGAGTTACTCGGTCCTTCTTCGTGTACCCGGTTTCCCAGCCTCTTGGGCAACTCAGCTCAAATCTGCACCGATTGCCCTTCTTGTTGACACAAGGGTGTCCCGTTATCGCTATTTATAGCGATAGTGTCTCTCCTGTGTGGTCTCCTATCCTATTACGTCACTTGCTCTATTCTTATGCTCTATTTCAGCTCTTCTTAGAGCTTATATCTTAGAGCTATCTCCTAAGCTATCTCCTAAGTCTTTGACAGGCTCTCCATCCTCCCCTGTTGTGTTACAAACTTTTAAGTTGTGGGGGTAACACAAGTAATCTTACAAAAATTGGCTGTCTAATTATGTCAAAGACTTTGCGAGTACTGTACTTCTTTTATGGGGATAGGAAAGATCTCTCATCTCCTTTGTCACACTGTGGTATCACTTCACTCGACTAATTGAGTAGCTCCATACACTAGTACAGTTGGCTATACTATTATGAGAATTGTGAGGTCCGGAACCGATGCCCAAATGGCCTGTCCTCAGGTTGTCCAAAATTAACAATCCCTAACAACTTGCCTCTATTATGAGTGCAAAACATGGACAATAAATGTTCGTGCTCCCATATAATAAGCCCCAACTTGTATGCATTTTTAATGTGCCACTCTTCACCTTTTAGCTCCCGCTTGTGAAGAAATATTTAAGTGTTACACTAAGGCTTTAGAGATATTATTGTTTCCCCTGTTGGAGTAGTTATGGTTCTTTGAAAGCAACGATGTATGCAAGTTTATATGTTTTTTTTTCTGGTTGGTTGTGTGTTCTCTACAAAATTAAAGTGTATTTACCTTACTGACATGTGTATGCGTTTCTAATATAAGTGTATGTATTATTTCGAGCGCCGTAAAGTGGTTTACTGTAGTCACAAACGAGTGTGTTATGCTAATTTATGTCTACAGTGCCGTTTTATGATGCTCAAGATATGTTCCCTATGTTTTCCACTAAAGTATGGCGACTACACACTTATAAAAATTGACAACACATTGATTACACAGATTGACGCAGACAAAATGCAACAGATTTCGAAGCAGCTGAATTGGTAACACGGCTAGGATTAAAAAATTCGTCATTCAGTTTGGCGGAAAACAACACAGGGTCAGGGACAGCGATCCTACAAATTTCCGACACATGGACCATTTTTAGGTCACACAGAGACCCACATGGTAGGATTTCTACAGTTGAGGTAAAAAACGAAGCACACACGTACGCTATTGTTAACATACATGCACCACCAAACTACAATTATCAACCACTATTTTATGAACAGTTAGACGATTTATTAACACAGACATACAGGGGACAAAATATTGTTCTTGCCGGTGATTTCAACTGTGTTCTTGAAGGAATGGATGTGGTAGGAGGTGAAGTGAGAACACAGCTGAGAAGGACCAGCAAGGACAGCATACATCAACTAGACACAATGCTAAACATCATCGACACACACAACCTCACAGACGCATTCAGGCAAACAGACCCCGACAGCAGAGAAACGACATACACAAACAAAGCACTCAACAGATCATCCAGATTAGACAGATTCTACACACCCGCAACACACCACATATTAAAAACCCAACACCTACGAGAAACACTAGACTTCACAGACCACAAAGGTACACTTGTACACATTAGCCCAAACAGCACAGACACGCAGCCGCACAAACGGCCACCACACTGGAAGTTCAATTGTACACTTCTGAAACACGCAGGATATGTACAATATATGACACAGCTCATACACACATACACAGACAATATACCGACTGAGAACATCACACAATACTGGGACTTGCTAAAAAGCACGATACGAAGCAGAACACAACATTTAGCAACCATGATTCACAAAGACAGAATAACACAGGAGCGCATTATACAGACAGCCATACGACTAACAAAACAGACAGACAGAGATGCACTTCATTTACACACACTTGAAGCACAGCTAGAAGAACACCAACAACACAGATATTTGGGTGCTCTTCTCAGAACAAAGCTCAACACTATTACACAAGAGTCAGCAAGTAGACAATACATGGCAATAGAGCAGAATATACAGCATAGGAGACAAATAAGCCAAATATCAGACATGCAGGGAAACACGCAGACAGAAACACTACACATAGGGACCGCTTTCCAGCAACACTACAAACATCTATTCACAGCAGAGGCAGTAGACACACAGATACAAGACAACTTCCTAGAGTACACAAAGAAATTACCTGACACAGACAGAGAAACACTGGACACAGAGCTGACACTGGCAGACATAACACAGACACTGAGCACACTAAACAAAGACAAAACTCCAGGACCAGACGGTTTGACAGTAGAATTTTACCAACATTTCTTTCCTATCCTAGGCAATCTTCTCCTCAAAGTCTATCAGGAAGCCTTTGACAAACAACAATTACCTGAAAGCTGTAACATGTCCTACATCACACTCATACGCAAAGACAACACCGACAAAACACAACTGAAGAACTACAGACCAATTTCCTTACTCAACACAGACTACAAGATACTCGCCAAATCACTCACCAACAAACTCAAACCCTTCATGCCTACACTCATACACCCCGACCAACAGTGCAGTGTCAAAGACAGAAATATACACAACCACAACCACCTCATTAGAGACATTATTAACTACACACATAGGAAAGATTGTTCATCCTCCATCTTGTCCTTGGATCAAGAGAAGGCTTTCGACAGAATTTCCCATACTTACCTGCATAGGACACTAGAACACTGCAACATAGGAGAGTACTACAGGCAGTGGATACAGATCTTGTACAAAAACCCTGAGAGCAAAGTGTTGGTGAACCATTCACTGACAGATAGCTTCAGGCTCACTAGATCTGTAAGACAGGGATGTCCCTTATCACCACTACTGTACGTGCTCACCTTAGAGCCTTTACTAGAAAAGATAAGACAAGACACTAGTATTAAAGGAACCTTCCTACATGGGATAGGAGAGCAGAAGCTTGTCGCTTATGCAGATGACACTGCCTTCTTCCCCACTAGCAACATCTCAATAAGGAACATACTCCACACCTTTACCCATTTTGGAAAAGGCAGTGGAGCCAAAGTAAATATACAGAAATCACAGATAATGGGACTAGGAAAGTGGAAACAAAAGTCTGATTTCCCTCCAGACCTGAGACACACAGGCACCATGAAGCTGTATGGGATCACATTCCCATGTGATCCCACAAAAACACACAAACAGACATGGCACTCATTGACTGAACAGATCACAGACATGTTACACAGGTATAGGTACAAAACATCCACAATATTTGGTAGAAGCACAATAGTCAACACATACATAATACCCAAAATATTATACTTAGCGACAGTACTAAACCCTCCCAAACAGACCGTCACAGACATAAACATACAAATCAGACGCTTCATCTTCACCAATACAATACACAGCATACATCACAAAACACTCATGCAGGACAAACTACAGGGGGGAAATTGCACTACAGGACATCCACACAAAAATACTGTCACTTAGAATCAGTCACATAGGTAAAATCATCAGACATCCAGAACAACATAGATTAGCTGTATATTATATAGCACACAACATAAAACACCTCACACCTCTTAACAATGCAACTGCACACTACCAGGGAACACTGCCAACATCCTACCAGACATGCATACAGGCAATACAAGGACATGAAAAGTTAATACAGCAAACAACACACACAATATACAAACATTTAGTTAGAGAGCAAGCACCATCACTCAAACTTAGGATTAAAAGAGGACACAAATACTTCATGTCTGACTTCACATGCACCTTTTCAAACCTACACAACAAACACATAACACCAAAAGCTAGAGAGATCACATATAGACTGTTATACAATATGAAACCAACAACACAGACAGAAGCATACAAATTCAAACAAATATCACAGTGTCAGCTATGTAGAAATAACACAACAGAGACAGAGGAACACATTTATTATACATGTCCAACAATCACAGCCATACGCGCAACACTCCAACACCTCATACAAACGCACACAGGCAAACAAACTGACATATATAAAGCAATTTTTCTCAACATTATACCAAAATCAGCAAAAGACACACATACAAAACTACTGACAGCTCTTTCTTACTATAGACAGCTCATATGGACATGTAGAAACTCAGCCAGATACAAACACCGCACATATAACACACACTTAATATCATTTATGTTCACGCACAAAATATCACTAATCTTTCCAGAGTTGGTATAAATGGTATACCAACTCTGGTAATTTTGGTAATGTTTTTGGTAATTTTGGTATTCATGAGTGAGAGAAAGAAAGAAGAAACTGGGAGTGAATGATTAAAAAGATCACATATGGTCAAAAGACCAATGGAAAATCCCTATGTAAAGAATAGTGGAAGTACAAATGCTTGTTTTATTTGTTTCAAAATGATGGTTTCACCCTTATAGATAAGGGGAAAAAAGGAAAAAGAGAAAAGAAAACTTAACTCCTCCCATTCCAATGTACTAATTATGGAATGTTTGATACAAATGAATTTGTTGCGCTAAACTACCACCACAACTAAGATTATCATTTTAGTCAAGGAAATCACATATCTATTATAGTATTATTATTATTATTTTATCATTATTATTGTTTTCATTATTATTATTATTATTATCACTATCATTATCATTTTTATTTTTTACTATCATTACCCAACCCCTTTTATCCTTAGTATAATTAATTTAATAAGTATTAATGATATCACCTTTATTATTTTACAACTTCATCCCCCATGTCCCCCCGCCCCCTTTGTTTAAGGTTTGTTGCTTTTGCTACTACCCCCACTAGTTTGTTTCAAACATTTGCCCTGCCTGTACCATCATTAGGGTGGTCATGGGGACATTGGTGATTGAAACCAATCGGTGGGAGAGTAGAGAGGGAACAACATGTAAAGACTTTCCCCTACCCTTGCAGTCAATACTTACCCCATTATCCTTAGTATCATTGATTTTACAAGTATTATTGATATCATCACTATTATTTTACAACTTCATCTCCCCTGCGCTCCCTGTTGCTTATGTTTTGTTACCCTTGCTGCTACCCCAACTGGTTGGTTCAAACACTTGTCCTGCCTTTACCATCATTAAGAGTTGGCATGAGGGTTTTGGTGGGGTGAATCCAGTTGAGGAGAGTATAGTGAGGGGGGGGGGGGGAACATGTAAAGATTCCCCCTTTTCTTTGTATTCAGTATCTACCTTATTATCCTTAGTATCATTAATGTTATAAGTATTAGTGATATCATCATTATTATTTTACAACTCCATCTCCCCTAGTGCCCAATTTTGCTTATGGTTTGTTGCCTTTGCTACCACCCCCACTGGTCAGTTCAAACATTTGTCCTGCCTGCACCATCATTAAGGGTGGTCGGAGGGGCATTGGAGTGAAAGCGATTAGTGGGAGTGTGGCAAAGTAAACAAAAATGTAAAGATTTCCCTTTCTCCTTGTCACCCCTTTTGAATCATGTGAGGGAGTGTTGAAGGAATAAATACAAAATCACATATGTTTACCAAATCAATAATACTGAAATAAATTTGTGCAAATACAAATGATTGAGGGAATGAGGGGAAAAAAAACCCAACTCCCTGTACTACAACTATTATTAAAAACTATAGTTGGCTTGTGTATGTACACTGCTATGCTATGTTAACACCATTCCAAAGAAAATCATCCTAGCAAATGGAAACCACAATTTGCAAAAAGTTTATCATTTTCATAACCATTATTACCATTGCTAGTTTTTTATATTGGCTATTATTACCCTCAGTATGTCTCCTCTTGTCATTATTATTATTGTCATCATTAGTAATAAACAAAATCCCTTTCCCATGTGCCCCCCATCCCCTTGCTCATGGTTTGTTGCTGCCTTTGCTGATACCCACACCGGGTTGGTTCAAATATCTCTCCTGCCTTTACCATCATTGCCCAGAGAGGAGTGGTAGGGCATTGGTGGAGTGGAACCAAATTGGTGAGAGGGTGGCAAGGGAAACACAAATGTAAAGATTGGAAAATTTTGTGCAAATACTGATGCTTGTTTTACTTTTTACAAAAAGTTTAAAAAAAATAAAAATAAAAATAAAAAATAAAAGGAAGGGAAAAAATGAATGTACCCTTACAAATAAGACCAAAAAATAAGCAAGGAGAAAAAGATAACCAACTCCTTTTACTTACTGCTACTATTATTGAACATTGCATGTAGCAAGAATGTGTATAAAAAAAAAAAAAATAAGCAAGGAGAAAAAAAGATAACCAAATCCTTTTTACACCTACTATATTATTAAAGGGTGCAGGATGGAATTGTTATTGTATGTACCTGCCATAATTTAACACAATTTCTAAGAAAATCATTTTAGCAAATGGAATCACATGTTTGGAAAATGTGATCATTATCATAACAAATTTTATCATTGTGATTATTAGCATTGCTGTTATCACCCTTAGTAGTTTTTATTCCTAGTAATTATTATTATAAGATGTATTTCATGTAAACATCATTCCTAAGAAAATCATTTTAACACATGAAATCACATGTTTAACTAGTATTATTATCATTGCTGTTATTATCATTGCCTTTAATTTTATCACCCTTAGCAGTTTTATTCCTTGTCATTATAATATTATTCATGTATTTGGATGTTATTTGCATTATTATCATTGTAATCATTATTAATATCACATCCCCCTTTCCCACCTTTTGATACTGTAATTGTTATTACTGCTGCCGCGCTCACCGTTTTGTTTCAGTTCTGCACCGCCATGTTTATCATCACCGAGGGTGATGGTACTTGGTAGGAGTTTTTGGAGCTGACAGGAGAGCGGGGCGGCAGGGGAAATAATAACAGCCCGCTACCATCACGCTTTTGATTTAAAATATTTCCTTACAACAATGTCAATGGAGAAATGTTTAAATGTATAAAATATTTGTAATTTTTGCGCATATGTCACCTACACGCCCACATGCAACGCTCTGTAAAAACACGCACACAAATACTGAACACACAGTACGCATGTAACAACACAAACAATACAAATGCAACAACTACCCCTCCTGCATTGTAAACTAGGAAACTCCTTGACAACCCCCCCCCCCCTCCCCCCTCCCCACCTTTTCGATACTGTTCGTTTTGATGCTGCTGCTGCCTTCACCGGTCGGTTTTAACAAGTTTTACTGCCCTTTTCCTCATTACCAAGTGGTGATGATGGTGTTCGTGGGGTTGGAGCTGACAGGTGAAAGGGTGGCAGAAAGAAAATAATGGTATACTACCGTCTTGTTGTTGTTTGTACTCGTTTTCCGTTACCCTTCATTTCAAATGTAAAAATGTTGAAATAAATGTTGTAAAAATTTGCGCATATGTCACCTACACTTCCACATGCAACGCTCTGTAACAACACGAACAATACAAATGCAAAGTTTTCTTTAACACTCAATAAACGTTTAAAAAAAAAAAAAAAAGACAAGTTACAACAAGTCATTTTGTGCGGTGAAAAAAATACCGCAATATCTCTCTCACTCTCTTCATTTCATCCGTTCTGTCTCTATCTTTCACGCATCTTTCGTTATTCTCTCTCTGTACCATTCACACATCTTTCATTCACCTTTCATTCAAAAAGTGGTTTTAAAATATAGGCCGTCATTAGAATATGGTTCAAGAAATATTGCATGGTCGAACCAAAATTATGTACATTAAACAGCTAGCTGAATTGACATGGGTATTCAAGCCACATGACTGTGCTATGTTTATGCACTTGTCAATATATACAAAAATATACATGATTGACACGAATTGTGTGCTACCAATCCTATAGTAATGACTGCTCTCACTACACTATTATGAGTTGGTGCACTGTTCTAAATTTATCTAAGGAAAATAATCTAACTAATTAATTTCATTTAAGAAAAATGGGTTATGTACCTTAAAGTGTATTAATGCCTAAAATGTTATAAATTATTAAATGATCGGGTTAATTTGTAAGTGATGTTTTAATTAACTTATGTAAATAACTAAGTTTAAATGGTGATAAATTAAAGTAATATGATGTGGATGTTACTTTAACTAAGTTCTTAACTAACTATAGGTAAATTATAACTATGAAATGTCCTAAATAAAGTTATATGGTAAATCTATAGAAATAATTTTAATATTTCCACAAAATATGAAGTTATACGCAACTGTTTATAAAAAAACATGTTATGTACATATCACAAATAATTGTTAAGTAACTACACTAACTAATTGCATCCAGGTGTGACGTTCGAGCCGTGTCCTCTGTAGAATGTCCTCGAAAACAACGTTCAAGTAGACAAAGTCTGATTCACGCTCTTGTCCTGGGTAAAGTTCATACTAAGGGTATGCTACTGGTTGGTGTAAGTTCAAGTCTCAAATTTCGATCCACTCAAGGGTTGTATAAGTGGTAGTGGTGTAGACAATTCACAAATGCGTCTGTTCATTCCACTAATGCTGACACAGTTTATATTACATACATGTAAGCGACTGGCGATGGTAACGCAATTTAGTGTTTCACAATCACCACATAGGGCACTAAGTAATTACAGTGTCAATGTTTCTGGTGATGTAAGGTCGCTCTCTTCTCGTATTTCAGGTATTTCAATGTGAGAAGGTCTGCTCAAAGTGTCAGCTAGAAAGTTCAAACTTAACTTCACATGTTTAATCGTGAAGGCATAATTTTGCAAAATCAAGGACAATCTGTAGATCCTATTGTTCTTATGAACACCTGTTTGCATGACCGTCAGAGGCAAAATATCGGTCTCGATAACAAACTATGTACCCGCCAGGAATCGATGAAGTTTTCTTACACAATATATCACGCTTAAAGCTTCTAATTCAGATGTTGAATATCTTCTTTCAGCTGGGCTGATCTTGCGACTCACGTACATTATTGGGTGAAACTTGCCTTCATGAAATTGGCCTAGGACTCCAGAAATGGAAATGGAGGTTGCGTCTGTACGGAGATAATACGTAAGATTGACATTAGGCAAACACAAGATAGGTGGAACGCTAAATAAAAGTTTCAATTTTGATAACGCACCGATTAACTCTGCATCCTGCACATTAAGTTTTACAGATGCTTTTAACACATTAGAAAATACACTGGTAATTTCAGCCAAATTGGATATAAATTTGCTGTAATAGTTGACATGACCAAGTAAGCTACGGACCTGTTTCTTGGTCGTAGGCATAGTTAGATTGAGAATCTTGGTCACGATTTTCTCATCAGTTCTTAATTGGCCTCTGGTGATTGTATGGCCCAAAAAATCAAATTCTTCCATTCCCAATTCCACTTAGGTGGGTTTCACTGTCAGACCAAATAATCGCAATCTGTCGAAGACATGTCGCAGTTTCAGTAGGTGTGGTTTCCAGTCTGCTGTATGGATGCACATGTCATCAATATAGGTAGAAGTATTGGTCACTCCGTGGAGAAGATTCCTAGTTAGTCTGACAAAAGTGACTGGTGCATTCCGAAGACCGAAAGGAAGAAAGCGCCACTCGTACAGGCCTAGAGGTGTTGAGAAAGCTGTCAAAGGAATGGAGGAAGATTCCATCGGGACCTGCCAATAATTTTTTGTGAGATCAAGTTTTGAGAAGATACGTGATGTTGACATATCAAGGATTAGGTCGTCACATGATGGAATTGGCTCAGCGTCGACCCTGGTCACGTTGTTTAAGCGCCTATAAACGACGCAGAGGCGGATAGTCGAGTCCTTTTTTCTGACCAGGACTATTGGAAAAGAATACTCTGACTGAGATTTCTGAATTATTCCACTCGACTCTACATTTAACAATTCCTTATCGAGATTTTCCCTGTAACTCAATGGGATGGAATAAGGTCTACATTTGATAGGTGTGCTATCAGTCAGAATTATAGCGTGTTATATTCTGTCTGTCTTACCTGGGATGTCGAAGAGGATGTCCTTGTACTCAGTTATTAATTCTATCAGTTGTTGTCGTTGCTCGGCTGTCAGTTTCGGTTCTATACGTATGCTATCGATTGTCCCTGTCGTGTCGACTGTCGGGACAGGTAATTCTATTCCGTCGTCATCCGTCTGATTAAGTACTGTTGTTGTACTAGCTGTGTGTACTGTTTCCTGGCTAGGTGTGTTTGCGATGTCGTCATGATCTGTCGCCCTACCTAGTGTAGTTGTGTTATTTACGTCTGTCGTCCGGTTAACTGGTGTAGGTGCACTCTGTTCGTCTGTCCTCAGTTCGTGTCGTGAGAAATAAGGCTTCAGCATGTTGATATGAAATATCTTTAATTTTCCCTTTATCGATATTTCATAGTCGACATCTGATATCTTTCTTTCGACGTTGAATCGCCCTTGCCATGATATTAGTAACAAATTACGTTTATCTAGTAGTAAAAGCAGTACTTTCTGATTGGGTTCAAATGGCCTAGAAGCCAAAATAGAATGCTGAACCTCGGCTGTCGCATGCTTTCCTTTTCTTACTAAATGTTGACATATACTACATGATCTACAGAACATTTTAATGTCGTTACACAATTTAGGCCAGTAAAAGTGTCCCAAAATTCTGGCTCTCGTTTTGTCGTAGGCTAAATGTCCAGCAAACGGTGACTCATGTGCAATGTTTAGCACAGTTTGTCGGTGTTTTACAAGTAACACCGTTTGCTGAATTTCATGGTTATTTGTTGTATAATGAGAATTCCGTTATGTACTTTAAAGTACCATGATGCATTCTTAGTAACTTTCGCTCGCTCACCTAACAATTTAAAATAAGGTGTGATAGTTTGGTCGTTGCGTTGTGTCTCGATAAATTCTTGTCGAGTAGCACTGTTACTCACACCGGTGGGTGTTAACAACTGTAACATTTCGTTTTGTAGGTCAGTGTAATGTGTTTGAGTATCTGACCTTGTTAAAGCATTAGCCGTGTTAGCTTGTTTCCAGGCTAATATTTCTTCATCAGTACAATGTTTTAATGAAGGCAAACAACCTAAAATCAAATCCGTACAGGGATTTTGCAGGATTGCGCATGTAAATGTGCCTGAAAGGAACGGGGTGTTTATGCGTACTTTAGCCAGCGGGTATTTCTCTGTGTTTCCAGAGAAAGTGCGGCATTTGACAAACTCACCAGTGTAGTCTTCTGGCTTGACTAGGTCTCTTTTAACGCCAAGTAGAGTACTCCCGCTATCCAGTAAACATTGGCATGGTTGTTCGTTTACCAGTGCATCGTGGAACTTTAAATTGCCTCTGGAGACTAAAGCTGCATTGGCAACTTCGTTGGAACATGGTATACAATGCCCACATTTAAGTTTGCTGTCTGTCTGAAACTGGTGGCATGTGTCACACTTATTGAAGTCTAATATATCAATAGCTGCACTCACATTTTCACACTCACTAGTTGGTAATGCATTTTCAAGTTCAGAATCGATTATACTGTCATCGTCAGATGACGTATCGATGAGCACGGCATTGCTTGCTTTCATTCTTTGCCTGCCCAAACACTTAGAACTATAATGGCCATAACTAGAACAAAAGAAGCATTTAACAGCACGTTTGTAAGAATTTCGTTTGTTTGCCTGCTTCTTCATCATCATTTCTAGATGAGCAGGATAAGAGGGACTCTTATCACACATGACGTAACTTGGATGAAATAATTTACAGTAACCGCACTGTGGTGGCTTCTGATACGGTTTATCTGTCTTTTGATAGTCTTTTTGCTTGTAAGACCTGCTTGGTATGTTTTTGACAAACGCAGTAATTTCAGTATCATGCATGGATGTATTAAATACGTCCCTGTTTGAAGAAAAATAGACAGACCCTCGTTTTTCGAGCTGTTCTATGGATTCAATGTCTGCTTGCTGGAGGAACTTAGCAAAAGGAGTAGGAACGGTGGATATGACTTTATCCATCACCATTAAGTCTTCCAATCTGTCAAATTTCTTTTCCACTTTCGCTGCTCTAAGCCATTTTTTAAATATACTCTGGACATTTGATACGTAATCTAGGAACGTTTCAGTAGCTTTTGGCTTTATCTGTGAAAACTGGATCTGATATCCAGCAGCATCGAGAAGAAAGTGCTGCATTATCCTATCATGAATGTACTGATAGTTACTTCTAAGTTCTGATGGTATAGATTATATGACCTTTAATGTCTCCCCACTGAGATTTCTCATTTAGATCATCGCCCAATCATTCAATGGTACTTTCTGAGTTAGTCTGACAGTCCAAGAAATTCGCAACATTTATCTCAGGAACCACATCTCTGTTGCTTTCAAGTTCGGCCTAATTTATTCATTCACATTCCAAGATTCACAGCCATACACCAAAACATGTTCTACACAGCACATCAGCACTCTCTTTCTTACATTCAGTGATACTGACTTACTGCATAAAATGCTTTTCATTTTCTGAAATGCAGCCTTTGCTTGCCCTATTCTTTTCTCTATCTCTGTTGTGCAACTTCCGGCTAATGGAACAAAAAGATAAAAGCAGCGGCTGCAGCAGGATATAACAAGATGAATTGCAATCAATTAGGTATATTTAGCTCCTGCGAAAAGAAGAGACATACTAAACACAGACACGATGTACATACCTAACAAAGAACTCCATCATACACAGGTGAAAACTTTGTCCGTCCGTTCAAAAATATAATCAACAAAGTGGACTTATCAAAAATAGTAAAAGGAAAGTTCTCAACAACATTGAAGATCATCTCATCTTATCTTGTTCCCTTGTAGCTACCAGTGTCGATGTGATGTATAACCATCAGGGTAGTGTCTGGTTATATGCTTAATATACCGAGATTCCCATGAACTAAATTATTTCTTCTGACCATCGTTTACTTGGTCAGCTTCTTCTTCTGCGTCCATTTCGTCTATACAACATTGCTTGATGTGATAAACTGTTCGTTCGGTCGTTCGTTCGTTCGTTCGTTCATTCGTTCATTCGTCCTCATGTACGTGTGGTCCCGTTCAACCGTCGACTATATCGGCTTGGTTGTATTTGGGCCCTTTATTGTGTAGCTTGTGTTGAGCTGTTTCCTAAATTGCACTGCTTGTTTTCAGCTTCTGATTGGTTGTTTTGTTCGTTCCTGTCTTGATAAGGTTTTACATGTCTGGCCAGAGTCGCGCACTTGCTGAGGCCTGGAGTTATTGTGTACCCACTCCGTCGTATGGTGCTGTTTCCTTCAGGGAGTTTCTACATCTCGTTCTCTATGCTCCAGTAATTGTTATCGTTTGGGCGTCGCGATGGTCTTGGTCGTTTGTTTGTGAGCTGTTCGCCAGTTAGATCTTGGTGGAGAGCGATATCGTGCTTCCTCTGTTGTTTCTTCTTCTGTCTGTGTTCTTGAATCTTCTGGTTCTTTCTGTGATTTTAGCAGTTCTATCTGTTCTCTTTCTTCCTGGATTTGTTTCAGCGTGTTTTCTTTCTTTGCTCTCACTTCTTGAATTTTCAAAAGGGTTTTGTCAGTGTCAGCTTTTATGGCGGCCATTCGAGAGACATCTTGCTCTATCTTCTGCTGGACTTGCTTCAGGTCGTCCAGGATGCGCTGAACGGCCGTTATCTGGGTTTCTTGCGTCTTGTCACTTTTGTCTTCTAGGTATTTGACCTGTGTTCTCAGCTCCTTCAGGTTGCCTTCCAGTTGTGCTTTATCACTCTTAGTGAGTCAGTTGGTGGTCTCGTACTATCTCCTGGCCTACTTATATGGCAAGTTAGACTTTATGGCTATCTTCATAGCTTCTTTTCTGTCTTGGTGGCAGGGGCAGCCGAGGTACCTGGCGCCTGGCGCCGTGGTTGCCGAGGCAGTTGGCGCATTTTCTGTTGTTATTAGGCCTCCTGAAGTCCGAGTCGTTCTTCGCGTGCTGGCACTGACTATACTTATGGGAACCAGAACAGTACCTACACATCTCCACATGGCTCCCACATTCTTCCTTCCGGGGACGTATTCGACCGTGAACTGATACGGTTGTAGGAGCAATGACCATCTCATTAACCTCGCGTTCAGTTTCTTGGAAGTTGACAAAAACATCAGAAGTTGATGGTCGGATTGAACTTTGAACGGTACTCCATACAGATAAGGTTGAAATTTCTGTACCGTCCATACGAGAGCCAGACATTCCCGTTCGACGGTGGAGTAATTCCGTTCCGCGTGTAACAGTTTTCTACTTGCATACGCCACCAGACATAGTACCGTAGGGTCATCTCGCCCTTCCTGCAACAAAGTTGCTCCTATCCCTATGTTACTCGCGTCGGTTCGTAGAACAAACGTTTTATCCAAATTCGGGAGTTGCAGGACTGGCCTATCCACTAAAGCCTGTTTCAGCTTCCCATAAGCTTCTTCACAGCTCGGGGTCCAGACTATAGGATCTGGCAAACCTTTCTTCAGGGTTTCGGTTAACAGTGCCCCAATTCCGTTGAACTTCGGAATACATTTCTGGTAAAACCCACACAGAGACAAGAACGACCTAACATCCTTTTTGGATTTAGGACGGTGTGCGACTGACCTTCTCAACATTCTTTTCTTCAAGTACCATTCCCTCTGGGGTAATAGTATGTCCCAGAAATTCCAATTATTGATAGCTAATCAAGCATTTGGCTGGACGGGCGGTTACCCCTTCCTCTTTTAACCTTGTGAAGAACTGTCCCAAGGTCTTCAGGAGATCCTTCAGATTGTCAGACGCGATGAGAATATCATCCATAAACGAGACGACAGAGGGATCCTTTAAAGGCTCTAATAACTTTCTCATCATGCAGGTGAACACACTGGGCGCATTGCTTAGCCCAAATGGCATCACCTTGAATTCGTAATGCCCGCTCGGAGTACTGAATGCGAGCAAGGGGCGAACCTTGGGCTTCACAGGGATCTGATATTATCCCCGGCTTAGATCAATTTTCGAAAAGTACTTTGCCTTATTTAGTCTGGCGAACAGTTGATTTGTGTTCGGTAGCAGTTCAACTTGGAATTTAGTGCCTGTAATCAATACATAAGCGGTGCTCCCCGCTGGGCTTCCTCAACAAGACAACCCCGGTATTGTAAGGAGAAGTCGAAGGAGTGATGATGTCATCGTCCAGAAGCTTCTGGATTTCGGTTTCCAGGGTCTTCTCTTTCGAAAAGTGCACTGGATATATTTTTTGGCAGAAGGGGTCTTGGGTAGTCAGAGTCATATCAAACTCGACCAACCCTGTCCGCCCTGGCCGATCGGTAAGAATCTGCTGATGGGACTCCAACAAACGGGTGACAAGGACTGTTTCTTCAGACGACAGATCAGGACTTATATGTACATCCCTATAGGTTTCCCCGGGGTGTAAAGGATACTCCCTATCCGCGTCTTCGCCCGATTCAGTTGCCATCGCGACCGCCATAGTCATGAGTGGGAGAGAAGTACCATCGGATCGTTCTTCATACATTTTGAGGAGGTTAATGTGGAAGATTTTGGATTTCCCCCTGAGCCGGATGGCATAGTTGGTGCGAGAAACAACCCTTTCCACCGGGAAAGGCCCCTGCCAACTAATCTCGAGTTTATTGGAACCTACTGGAAGTAACAACAGAACCCGATCCCCCACTTTAAGAGACCTATCTTTCGTCCTTCTATTGTAGTAGGCCGCGTGTCTCTTTCTGGCCGCCCTCAGATTCTGTACTGCCAAAGCCCAACCCGTCTGGAGTTTCTTCTTTAACTCTTCTACGTATATGTAGGAGGATACTACTTCTTCGGAAGAGTCCTCCTCTGTCCAACACCTCAATAGGGCTTCTAAGGGACCCTTGATTGGCCTTCCGAATAGTAGAGTGGCTCGTGGCAACCCGGTCGACCCATGGGGAACCTCCCGATAGGCGAACAAGGCAGCTGGGATATACTCATCCCATCTGTCTGGTTTCTCTTGAGCCCACTTTCGAAGCATGGCCATTAAGGTACCATTAAACCTCTCTACTTGCCCATTAGACTGAGGGTGGTATGGGCTTGTATGAATGTGTTTGCTCTGGAAGATACGGAAGACTTCCTCCATCAGCTTACCACAGAACTGAGACCCATTGTCCGTTAGGATCTGGTTTGGAAATCCCAACCGAGTAAAGGTCTCAATCAGTGCATCAGTCACTCGCTTAGAGTCGATTGTGGCCAACGGTATCGCCTCACCCCACATGGAACAGCAATCCACCATCGTAAGAATGTACATATTCTTCTTTCTAGTCCTAGGAAGAGGACCAACAAGATCGATGGCAACTCTCTCGAAAGGAGAGTTCATAATGGGCATGTCGCACAAATTACCTGAGCCGTCCAGTGTTTTTGGTGTCACTCGCTGGCACTCTGGGCACGAGTTGACGTACCGACTCACGTCTCCAGCCATCCCGGGCCAGTAATAATGGCAATAAATGCGCTGGAGTGTTGCCCCGACACCCATATGTCCACTGAATGAAATGGTGTGTCCCATATGAAGAAGCTGTTCCCGATAGGCCTTAGGAACTACCAGCTGTCCATGCTGGCGTTCCTCCACTCCGGCTCTCCGGTACAGTAACCGATTCTTCATATAATATTGACCCTGTCTTGGTGGGTCAGCACATTTTGGCAACTGGTTGAAGCAAGGTTGCAAGGTAGCATCCTGGCTTTGAGCAGCTCGTAACTCCCGAGGCAAGGGATTCACGATCAAGGCCGGCGAATGCTCATCTCCCGATTGAGATCTGGTTTGCATCATCCCTACGTACATAGGTTCTGTTGGGATCCCTAAAAAGACGTAGCGACAACCCAAGATCATGGGGAAGATAGGATCGAGCAGAACGGCTGCCCGGATATTGCCGGTAACATATTCCGATTTGATGTTCACCTTCGCAATCGGAAGAGACATCGCCACCGCACTCTTGGTCTCCGTTTGAATCTCAATAGACTCCCCGGTTAGCTGCTCCGGGCTCACTAAGTGTGCTGAAATTACGGCCTCGAACTGCAGACCTGTGTCATAGAGACACTCGACTGGTTGTCCGTTCACAAGTATCGTCTCTACTACTGGTGGTTTCTCTGAATCTGTGTTCTCAATAACCCTCCCTTCTACCTCCTCGTTAGACCCTTTCCTGGTTTCTACAAGACAGGCATCATAGTGAGAGTCTTTCTGTTTGCGCCTGACATCGGCCGTATTGTGTGTGGGAGATTTGCAGTAGGCGCACCACTTTTCACTCCACTTTCTTTTAGGAGATCCAGGTGGACTCTTACCAGAGGGTTTCTTAGTTGGAACTTTATCGAAAGGATCCTCCTTCTTGGTGTGGGCTGGGTTAGGCTTCTTCTTCTTTCCAGACCATGTGTCTGGCGATCGGGGCTGGGTTGTGACAGTTCCCCAGTATCCCCATGAGCTAGCACATACCTTTACGTTAATGTGTTGACTAAGTGTAACCTCTCTGCCCCATTTTCCAGCAAGAAGGTTTGCAATGGCTTAGGCATCATCCTCTTCATTTGGTCCACGACCACTAATTCTTCTAAACTTTCATAGTCGTTAGCAAATCCAGCTAATGACATCCACTTCAATAGGTAAGACTTAAGTCTAACGCTGTAGGCTGCGAACATCTCCCCTGGCTCTCTCTTCGACTTTCTGAACTGCTGCCGGTATGTATGGGCGGTCATCTGGAACCTTTTCAATAATGCTTTTTCCAGGGTCTCATAGTCATTCTCCATACCAGGTGGCAACCTTGAGTATACCTCGTAAGCTGTCCCCTCAGGCCCTGTGAGAGTTTCAAGTTCCATTCCCCCGTTCCAATCCCATAGCCAAAGCCATCGACTGAAATCTTTGAAGATATTGGTCGATCTTCTCTTTGTGTTCATCGAACGGGAGCAATGGGAACTTCATTGCCTGGTATGGACCGCTACTAGAAGTTGGTGAGCCAGGGAGAACTGCGCCTCCCACTGCACCCTCACTATCCTTGGCAGTTTGAGCTTTCAGCTCCAACACCCTCATACTGAACTCATGGTCTCTGGCTGCCTGCTCTGCTTCCATCTTCTTAACTTCGCGCTCTGCCTCGAGTTATTAGCTTCAGTCTCGAGTTTCTTGGCTTCGCGCTCTGCCTCGAATTTCTTAGCTTCCGCCGCGAGTTTCTTGGTTTCGCGCTCGGCTTGTCTGAAGTCTCTTTCAACTTCTTTAACATATTTCTGTAACTCCGCCCCCTCATAGCCCATCTCTCGCCCTGTGGCCTGTACGTCAGCAACATTAGATTTAACTGATGCCATCTTAAACTCAGAGGGTAAGTGAGTATATAATTATATATTAAATTACTATCTCAAGTAACCACATGGATATATTACACCACCACAGCACGTCTTATGTCCGTCAGTCTGTGTCAGGAAGAGTACAGACAATAGCAAGGCACGGTACGCAGAACCTATTGATAGTAGACAAGAATATCTGTCCCCTATCACAATATCAGCCAGAACTCCACCAGCATTTCAAATATCCCGCGACGAGCCCCCAGAGTTTGTAACAAGTTATGTGGAGGGTCCCAAATACCCCTGTCACAATGCTTCAATATTATTCTTTAGCCCTGGCTTGGATAGGTCTTTGCCTGGCAACCCTCCTTCGTTCCCCGGACTCACTGTCACTCTCTCTTATGACCTTGCGGCCTACTCCCTGAGGTGTCTTTCTGGCTGACAACATATAACATTGCGATCGTCAGAGTAAATTATAACTGCAGTTTAAGAACTTAATGCAGGAAAGCACAGGAAAATATCAAGACAGTTAAAACAGATAAGCATCTATAAATAAACTGATGAGATAAATCTCGCCCAGACATAGAGCATCATAAGTATTGACATCATAGACCAGGTTCAAGATAAGGCCCCTTCAGTCCACATACACTTCACCGAGTGTGTCATCCGTTCCTTCCTTCCAGGTAAGTGGTGGGAATAACGAGCAGCTGTAGAACCGGGCTTCCGGGGTTTTGCGGACAGCTCTATAATTTCAGTCTATTGTGCTTCGAAGCCACCTGGATTCACCTGGCACTCCATTGGGTAAGATGGACACGTAGGGAAACAGTTCGTGAATAAGGAATGGGTATGTGCCTTTCACTTTCACTGACAAGGATGGTGACGACTATAAAAAATCGGCGTATGTCCAGCCAAGAATATAAAAGCACTCGACCTTATGTCGACGAGATGACTTGCGTTGCGTTAGCAATGATGATTGTCACTCGTTCAGGACTAGTGGTGCCTCTATCGCGTAGAGATTATAACATTATGCCTTGTATGGCCAATAACTTGACCTGGATTCTTCAGTTGAATACAGCTTTCTGCGTAGAGGCCCTGTCGATACTTTCAGCTCTCTTCACTTCCAAAAGAAGGACCCTGGAGAGGAAAAACATTGGTGACAGCCTCTTGCTTAAACTTCAGGTACAGCTGACATGGAGACTCCTAATGGTCTCAGCATATCAGTTGGCATAAAGTAAATATATATATAATAGAACTATAGAGGAGACCTGAGTGAATTGGCGTGACCTGTTAAGAGGTCCTGGATTGGCGGCGTCTTTCCTAGACTAGGCCTCCAGCTTGTATAGGTCGTGTCGTTTGACCCTATGCACATTACATATTCTCTTCATACAAGATTCACTCTGTTCTCTCATGCCATGCCTTTATTGGTACTGGGCACATTCGTTTCCCGGCCTCCCTCTCACTTGCAAACCCTGCCTTTCTCACGACAAAGCTCTTGTGGTGTGTGGGTAATTATGTGTGTTCCCCTCCTCTCCTTTAATATGTGAAGGGGAACGTGTAGATCATACCCAATGTTCTCGGTACCCATCTACCGAGCCCTACTGAACAGCCTCCTTTGGCTTATACGATTCGGTATTTCCCGCTTAACGAATATTATAGTCGTGGGTCTGTATGGAACGAAGTGTAGTTCCCTATCCCTAGCAAGAATAGGAAGGAAGATATTACCCATTCCGGTCGCTGCTCTCGTCTGAGCTGTCGCCGCAATGCACAGGTAGTGCCTCGCATAACACGTATGTTTAGATGAGTTCAGGTTCTTTTCAGTGAGATAAAGAGGTCTATTTATATCTCTGGCGTCATCTTAACGACCAGTAACTATCCGGTCCACTTGGCAACCCTATCTGCTAAAAGACGAAAGAGATATCACAGTGTAGACCCTCTTCCGCCTCAAGAAGACAGAACATAGATGGTTGGAACCCGTCCTCACGGAGCCCTCCCCTCCTTCCGGTATACCGTATATATGTCAAGTTTATATTCAAAATTAAGACGACACTATGCAGAGTTCAGGCCGTAGGAAGAAAGATAGCACCCGCCCATCTGCTGCCAAGAACAAGCGAAATCATCTGAGGAAATATATTGCTCATATTAGTTCCCAGGCCATGCCAAGAATAAGATGCTTAGCTGGATTGGCCAACTGTCAACCCCCTCCCGATATGGCATGACTGGCTTTTCGCCAATTCGTCTCACCAGTCGAGACAACAGAGATTTGTAGGCCAAGTTCTGGCAGGACTAATTAAAACCCACTCTTACCTTTCTACCACCAGAATGCTGCATCTAATGTGTCCCAAATTTTAAATTGGTTGGACATGATGCAGGATATAACGGTTGTTGAGACGTTCCGTGATTGCCCAACAAATTGCACGAGTGCGTATTTGGTGCAAGGCGCCCTATCGGGTTTTCCCGAAGAAAAGTCAGACTTCTAATAGTTCTCTTAAGAAGATCGGGTTGTAAAAGTAACCAAGAGAACTGTCTTCCAGGGGAATTGAGCGGATAAGAGAATTGAGGGTTCCCGAAAGCTGTTTCCCACTGTTTTCCCAAACCCAAAGAAGGCATGAGGACATGGGCCACTGGCATTTTGTTACACAGGCCCAGATGGTATCCCGGCACAAGCAATAAAATGAAATATCGTCACTTCAATTGAATTTCTTCTACTTCTTCTACTTCTATATGACACGAAACCTCAACACAAGGTGTCATGGAGGCACCCCAGATCAAAGAACTGGCACCAACTCGACCTGGTGCTCACTAAACGCAGCAACCTCCGCAATGTACGGCTGACTCGCAGCTATCATGGTGCTGACTGCGACACCGACCATTCACTCGTCTCCAGCAAGGTGAAGATAAAGCCCAAGAGATTCTACAGAAGCCGAATAGAAGGAAGACCACGCATTGACACCAGTGGCACCCAAAATAAAGAGAAGGTCAACAAATTCATGCAGGCTCTAGCGGATACTCTGCCTGGCCCCACAGACGGAGATTCCACCGAGAGATGGAGTCATTTTCGCGACACCAGCACTATCAACATTTGGCAAGAAGCAAACTAAGTCAACCGACTGGTTTGAAGCACACTCTGAAGAGTTGCTCCCAGTCCTGGAGATAAAGAGACATGCATTCTCAATGTATAAAACTTCACCTTCAGAGAAAACACTGCAGGCATTGCGAACGGCCAGAAATAGAGTACAACAGATGGCAAGAAGATGTGCGAACAGGTACTGGCTACAGCTCTCTGCTCAAATTCAAACTTGTGCAGACACTGGAAATATAAGAGGAATGTATGAGGGCATCAAGCAAGCTGTCGGTCCATCAAAAAATAAGATGGCCCCTTTACGATCAACTGAGGGGATAATCATAAAAGATCGAGCGAAACAAATGGATCAGCTGGGTAGAACACTACTCAGAGCTATACTCAGTGGATAACACTGTCAGCGAAGAAGCTCTGGAAGCCATCGATCAACAGTCCGCCATGCATGCCTTGGATAACGAACCTTGCCTCACAGAAATCAGCGAAGCACTAGACTCTCTCAAATCCGGCAAGGCACCTGGAAAAGATAGTATTCCACCTGAAATTTTAAAATGTAGCAAAGAAACAATCATTCCAGAACTGTATGCAATATTACAGCTCTGCTGGAGAGAGAAATCAATACCACAAGATATGAAAGAGGCAAACATCGTTACCCTTTATAAAAACAAAGACGACAGAAGCGACTGCAACAATTATCGCGGCATATCCCTTCTCAGCATTACAGGCAAGATTTTTGCCAGAGTAATCCTTAAAAGATTACACATTCTTGCTGAAAGAATCTACCCCGAATCGCAGTGCGGATTTAGACCCAACAGGTCCACCATCGATATCATTTTCTCACTCCGTCAGCTCCAAGAGAAGTGCAGAGAACAGAGGAAGCCATTATATATTGCCTTCATCGACCTCACAAAGGCATTTGACCTCGTGAGCAGAAGCGGCCTTTTTAAGGTCCTTGAAAAGGTTGGATGTCCACCCACCCTTCTTAGTCTCGTGAAATCATTCCACGAAAACATGCAGGGGACCATTTTATTTGACGGCTCAACATCCCAGTCATTCAGCATCAGCAGCGGAGTAAAGCAGGGCTGCGTGCTTGCTCCTACACTCTTTGGTATCTTCTTCGCTGTTCTCTTAAGGCAAGCATTTGGAACTGCCACTGAAGGCATATACCTCCACACAAGATCTGATGGCAAACTTTTTAACCCATCAAGACTCAAGGCAAAGACCAAAATAAGATCAAGATGCATAAGAGAACTACATTTTGCAGATGATGCAGCACTGACTACTCATACAGCAGAAGATTTCCAAAGGCTCATAGATCGTTTTGCAGCCGCCTGCAAAGACTTTGGGCTCACCATTAGCCTAAATAAAACACAGGTGATGGAACAAGATGCTGATGCGCCTCCGTCAATCAAAATCTCTAATTACGAATTGAAGGTCGTCCACTATTTTGTGTATTTGGGATCGACGATATCAGATAATCTTTCATTAGAGACAGAAATCGACAGACGCTTTGGAAAGGCAGCCACAACATTTTCCAGGCTAGCTAAAAGAGTTTGGGAGAATAATAGACTAACAGAGCGTACAAAAGCTCAAGTATATAAAGCTTGTGTTGTTAGCACACTACTCTACGGGTCTGAATCCTGGACCCTGTACTCAAGACAGGAAAGGAAATTGAATTCCTTCCACATGAGATGTCTGAGACGTATCCTGGGCATAACATGGAAAGATCACATAACAAACAAACAGGTGCTTGAAAGAGCAGATATTACCACAGTGCACACCCTCCTCAAGCATAGACGCCTCCGGTGGTTGGGCCACGTATCTCGAATGGAGGACGAACGTATTCCCAAAGATCTCCTTTAGGGAGAACAAGCCACAGGAAAGAGGCCAACCGGAAGACCCCAAATGCGATATAGGGATGTGTGTAAACAAGATATGAAAACTATTGGAATAGATCCAGACACATGGGAGAGAGTTGCAACAGACAGATGCTCCTGGAGAAGAGATGTACGAAACGGACTGGTGCTCTTTGAGCGCAATCAGATCCAAAAAAACTGAGGAGAGACGGCACAGGCTCAAAGAGCAGTCACTTACTGCGGGACTTGCCTCGTCTTACAGATGCGGAAACTGTAACAGGGATTGTCATTCTCGAATTGGACTATACAGTCACCAGCGGTGTTGCCAGGCACCTCCCAAGCGGCACAACTCTATAGTCCTTCAGGACTGAAAGAGGCCTACTACTATATGCGCCATACAATACTTGTCAATTTCTATATATTAAATACGCCGTTCATCACAGGCTACACCTTTAGAGACCAACAGGGCCTAGTACGTAGACTGGGGACTTTAATCATCCGACCACAATGATAGGTTCGAACCCTCCGACATAGTGCCAACAGCGCTTGAAGAGTACTTTGCATTAGTTTCCGGTATTGTGGTCTTGGTTATTGTCTTCTATATATTTAAATTAATAATAATTTAATTGTGCAGAAGCTGTTGCCAGCCATGAGTCTGTGATTTGATAGCGTCATCACATTGTGTAGAACTGACAGCAAGGAAGCTATCAACTTCGCTAGCGAGACGGCAACATAGATTTACATGGGACAAAATCGCACAAGGCTGGCAGCGAACGATGGGAAGTTAAAGTATGGGACTTGTAGATAAAGACGGGACATTAACGTATAGGACTGGTAGATTACCATGAGATATAATCGAATGGGGTTGGTAGAGGATTATGGGGAATTAACGTGGGGGACAGGTAGATAACGATGTGACATTAACGCGTGGGACTGGTAGGGAACGATGGAAAAATAAAGTGTGGGACTAGTAGGGAATGGTGGAATAATATCGTTTAGGACTGGTTGCCAATGATGAGAATATATCGTACCGACTGCAAGAGAACTAATGGAAATTAACTAGAGAAACTGATAGAGAACAATGAAACAATAAGGCAGGGAACTGATAGATAACAGTGAATCAATAAGGCGGGGAACTGATAGAGAACAATGAAACAATAAGGCGGGGAACTGATAAAGAACAATGAAACAATAAGGCGGGAAACTGATAGAGAACAATGAAACAATAAGGCGGGGAACTGATAAAGAACAATGAAACAATAAGGCGGGGAACTGATAGAGAACAATGAAACAATAAGGCGGGGAACTGATTGAGAACAATGAAATAATAAGGCGGGGAACTGATTGAGAACAATGAAACAATAAGGCGGAGAACTGATAGAGAACAATGAAACAATAAGGCGGGAAACTGATAGAGAACAATGAAACAATAAGGCGGGGAACTGATAGAGAACAATGAAACAATAAGGCGGGGAACTGATAGAGAAAAATTGGTCATTAATTTGAGTAAATGAGGGCGAACTATATGACAGTAACTTGTATAAATAATGGTGAACTATAGGATATTAACTTGTATAAATAATGGTGAACTATAGGACAGTAACTTGTATAAATAACGGTGAACTATAGGACAGTAACTTGTATAAATAACGGTGAACTATAGGACAGTAACTTGTATAAATAATGGTGAACTATAGGATATTAACTTGTATATATAACAGCGAACTGTAGGATGTTAACTTGTATAAATAACGGTGAACAATAGGATATTTATTTGCTTTTTATTCGCATATACTTTACAGGATATCGCTGTCAACATCAGCATCTTTCAGCTGATTGTTGATTTCTAGGCAAGATTACTGCTCAGTAGTTTGCCATTGCTTTCTGAGCGACCGGCTCACACACACCGTAAGTTATCGACGCGGAGAGAACCGCTACCAATTCTCGCGCACGTCACGTTACTCACGAGAGTATACGGGATTACGGAGAAGGTCGCGAAACTCCTAGACCAGGGAGCCCCGCAATAGGATATTAACTTGTGTAAATAACGGTGAACTGTAGGACAGTAACTTGTATAAATAACGGTGAACTATAGGACAGTAACTTGTATAAATAACGGTGAACTATAGGACAGTAACTTGTATAAATAACGGTGAACTATAGGACAGTAACGTGTATAAATAGCGGTGAACTATAGGACAGTAACTTGTATAAATAACTGCCTGTCTTCACCCTACTCAGCATGCTTTCTGAGTCAGTTACAATCACGATGTGTGTGTATGTGTGTGTGTGTGTGTGAGTGTGTGTGTGTGTGTGTGTCTGTGTGTCCTATTCTCCATCCAGCAGAAAGCTGCACTGACCGCCTCCTCCATTGGCACCTTGCCGTCTTGACAGACGATAGTTTGTGCTTTAAAAAGGCATACTAACTTTTAACTATGGCGGTAGCGAGTGTGACTGATAAGGCCAATTTGCGCTGTAAATGTCCGTTCACGGTGGGTGCATCTGAACACGTGGTCATTTCCACCATCATGCACCATCTTACGTCTCAAACGCTTGGTGTGTGACTTTTCTGCAATAATTTTCTCCTTTGACTTCATTCCATTTCTGATATTTGCCCTCCATGCAACACGTTCATCGGCGACTTGCTCCCAATGTGCATTATCAATGCCTGTATCAATCATGTCCCGCTTACACACATCTTTATATCGTAGTAGAGGCCGACCCTGAGATCTCTTACCCATCTGTAATTCACCAAAAAAGATATCCTTTGGTATTCTACCATCATCCATCCTCCTAAGATGTCCTATCCATCTAAGTCTACGAAGACTGAGCATGGAATAAACTGTCACACAACCTGATCTTTCCAATACTTCAGTATTTGTGATTTTGTCTTGCCACTTAATACCAAGAATTCTTCGCAGACACCGCATATGAAAGCTGTTTAAATTGTTCTCTTGGTGTGAGTAAGTTGTCCAGGTTTCACTGCTATAGAGAAGAGTACTAAGGACACAGGCTTGATAGACAAGGACTTTTGTTTTGGCAGTAAGCTTCCTGTTCTCCCAGACTCTTTTTCTTAACCTGTTCATTGTTGTTGCTGCCTTACCAATCCGGATGTTGATTTCCTGATCTAGTGATAATCTGCTATTTACCACTGATCCTAGATATGTAAAATGGTCTACTATCTCTAGTTCGGCGTCGTCAATAAAGATTTATGGTACCTCATGTGCACCTTGTGACATAATCTGTGTCTTCTTTTTGCTAATTGTTAAACCAAATTCAGAACAAGCATTGGAGAATGCAGATAGTATACATTGCAATTCTTCCTCAGAGTGAGTCGTAACTGCAGTATCATCTGCAAAAAGCAACTCTCTGATCAGTACCCTCCTAATTTTGGTCTTAGCCTTCAATCTCTGAGCATTGTAGAGGCCGCCATCTGAGCGTGAGTGAATGTATATACCACCATCCTGATCACGAAATGCATATTTCAGTAGAAGTGAAAAGTATATTCCAAAGAAGGTGGGAGCTAGTACACAACCTTGCTTAACTCCACTCTTGATTTCAAATTCTTCAGAAGTTGCACCATCAAACTTGATTATACCCTTCATGCCTGTGTGGAACGATTCCACAATGGACAGAAGAGCTTGGTGGGCAGCCAATCTTCTTTAGTGCCTTGAACAGACCCTCACGACTGACCAAATCAAATGCCTTTGTGAGGTCGATGAAGGCAATAAACAGTGGTTGATTCTGTTCACGGCATTTTTCTTGCATTTGTCGCAATGAGAATATCATATCAGTGGTAGACCGGTTCTGTCGAAAGCCACACTGTGATTCGGGGTAGACTTGATCTCCTAGGACTTGAAGTCTGCGCAGAACAATTCTGGCAAATACTTTTCCAACAATACACAGAAGTGAGATACCCCTATAGTTGTTGCAGTCGCTCCGATCGCCCTTGTTCTTGTACAGTGTTATGATGCTTGAATCTTTGAAATCCTGTGGGACTTGTCCTTCACGCCAGCATAGCTCTATTAGCTGGTGGATCTGTATAGTGAGTGTGTCTTGCCCACTCCTGATAACCTCTATTGGAATCCCATCCTTACCTGGAGCCTTGCCAGATGCAAGTTTATTTATAGCACACTTAACTTCTGTTATGGTGGGAAGTGTGTCCAGGTGGTCAAGAGTTGGTAGAGCCTCTATGGCGTTGAGGGCATCATCCGCTAGTTTGGTCTCACTTGAGTAAAGCTCCAAATAGTGCTCTACCCATCTGTCCATCTGCTGTTTCTTATCAGTGATGACTTCTCCAGTCAAGGTTTTCAATGGTGCACTTCTTTTGATCACTGGACCACAAGCTTTCTTTATTCCTTCATACATGCTTCTTATGTCTCCCTTATCACTTGCGATTTGAATGGACTCACATAACTTGATCCAATAATCATTTGCACACTGCCTGGCAGCCTTTTGCACATCCTTCCTAGCTTGCCTTAGCTCACTCAGAGTGTTACGCGTTGGTCTTTCCTTGTTTCTTAATCCACCTCCATTCTTAAGCTAGATGTTGTGGTATCATATGCCAGGCTCTCCTGCACCAAACGTCGACCATTGTCTTGTGCTAAGAACCCCCAGGCACTTCTCCTACCTCTCAGCACCGACCCATCTGTGTAGATAATCACATCACCTGAGCGAGCATTATCCTGAATTAGTTGCTGGATTTCCACTTCCGTGGCCCCTACTGGCCACTCCCTGCACTCCCGGCTCAATGTGATTATAACTCTGCACAAGTCTGACTGCTCCGCTGACACTCTGACCACTCTTCTCCTCTCCTAATGTTCTCCAAGGGGCACACCTGCCTGATCGTATCCTCCACCTGAGCCATCCATGATTTCCCTCTTATCAGTCTCTGACCCTTAACGGCGTCCAGCGCCTCATGCAACGGGTGATCTGTGTCTGCAGCTACTCTGAGGTATGCCTTCGCCTGCATCACCTTGAGCCTACCTGCAACAGACGGCAAACCAAGGATGTAACGCATACACACAACTGGGGTGTCTCTGGTGCATCCGAGAATGACTCGCATCGCTTCACTCTGTATGAGCTCTATTTTCACCAGCAGACTCAGCTGAGACAGTGAACAGTCCTAGTCCATAATCAATCACTGAGAGGATCAAGTGCTGGTATAGTGTGAAAAGCATTCTCTGCTCTGTGTCCATTGCAGCCATAGTTTTAAGTGCAATGAGTCCCTTTTGAGACCTTGTCACAACCGTCTCCACATGGTCCTTGAAGGACAGGCTCCTGGCTCAAATGTGATTCCCAGATACTTCAGTTTTTTTCTCTCTGTTGACGCTTCTACCATCTATCGTGATGCTTGGGACATCAGCTCTCACAATCCTGTTGTCCAGATAGCACCACAAAACAGCTGCTTTTTCTGGGTGGATGACAACACTCATTTCCGTGCACCAGTCAATCACATTGTCTACTGTTGCATTTAGCTCCTGGGCTGTTTGCTCCCTATCTCTCCCATGCCTATATGCAAGAATATCATCTGCAAATGTTAGTATCCTTCCAACCCCTGGTGCTTCTAGGTATGAAATCTTGCCCGTATACACATTAAAGAGCACCGGTAAGATTGCTGATCCCTGTGGCAGTCCCAAGGTTAATATATGTAGCTCTGAGGTCCATGCACCCAGACGGAGAGCAACCCGGCGAGAATGTAGGAAGGCTGCTATCCAGTTCATCAACCAGGGATTGACCACCTTCTCCATCATTACGGTCATCAAAATATCATATCGAACTCTATTGTATGCATCCTCGAGATCAAGCGCTACCGCCATGGTTCCTGTCTACTCTGGAACCTCTCATAAACATCAAAGGCAAAAGTGGCTGCATTTGACCAGGTATCTGTTCCTGGCATGTAGCTCCCCATGCCTCTTAGAAAAAGCTTCCCCCTTTCCAAGAACTCTTGCATCTTGACAGCGACTATCTTCTCTAGAACCTTCCCAAATGTATTTTGAAGGGTGATGATCCTAAAACCACTAAGCTTTGAATGATCCATGAATGGTTTTGGAAGAGGGATGACATAGCTGTGCACCCATTCCTGCGGTACTGATGCTGTACTAATGCTCTTGTTAATGCAGTCGGTCATTTCCTTCATGTCTGCATCGCTCAAAGCCTTCATGTGGCCATACCTAACCCCATCGGGCCCTGGTGCCGTGTCGTTTGCCTTTTTCAAAATATGTTTAACATCTTCAACCCGTATGATGTCTTCATAATGCATATTCTTCGTGGTGTCAGATAATTCCTCTCTAACTGCATTTCTGGTGACCGCATCATTATGATTGGTCTGCTCTAAAATTCTCTGGAGAAACGCCTCCCGTTTCTCTTTGTCTGTTGTCACGCGCACACCATCATCTCTATCAATTGTTCCCACTGGCATAGGCCGATCTTTTCTTTGCATTTGTCTGTGCAGTTTCCAGAATTTTCGCAGTGTTTTATCACCTCCAATCTCCTTCATGAAACATTCCCATTTTGCGTTTTTGGCCTCTGCAGCACAGCGCTTGAAGACCTCCTTCTTGCCTTTCTTGACATTTTCGGCGGTGTCCACGTCCTCTCGTGAGCTTTGGGGTGTCTGTCGCATTTTCCTTAGCTGCTTTACTGCAGCTCTCTTTGCTTTCCAAGCCTGGTCTACTTCTGGGGTCCACCATGGGGGCTGCAAAAAAGGAGTTTTAACATTCTTGTTGCAAGCCCGCTGTCTGAGGCGTCCAAGAAGGCTATCGGTCTACTCATACCGGAAGGTCTTGCGCACTCTCCCATTTAGAGATCAGGACTGAGCATGGCAATTGATCACTCCCATGGTCATTCAAAACACTCCACAATACCGCCAATAAACACATTTACAGTTGTGGTATCCTTTGTTTAAAACAAGTTATTTGCTTCTTCTGTAATATGTGCTGTCTTCAGGCAACACTCTTATGGAGATTTGCGCTTGTGGGGCTAAGATTAGAATGTTTCGAGATTTTTGTTGATAAAGTTGTTGGACAATTTCTTTGTTGATTGTTCTGTAATTGTATAATGCTTTGTTTCTTAATGTCCATATAAGATGTCTGTACTCTGTCAATAGAACAAGTAGCTTTGTGTGGATGTCTTGTGTGGAGTAAGGAATGGAATTTATCATGATTGCTTTGCAAACATATGTTCTTTGTTTGGTATGAGTGTTTAGGGTGTTTTGTAGGAGATTTCTTGTTGGCATGATTGTGTTGCATTCGTAATAGATGTGCTCTTCTCATTCTTGGACGTTCCGTCTACAAAGCTGACACTATAGTATTTGTTTAGTTATTTTTGCTGTTCTCTCTGTTGTTGGGGTCATGCTGTAAACAAGCCTATATGTAATTTCCTTTGCTTTTGGGGTAATCTGCATGCTGTGAATATTAGAGAAAATTTCGGTATAATCTTTTATGAAATATCTATGTCCTCTTTTAATTCTGAGATGTACCGGAGTTGCTTGTAATTTAACTAAATGCCTGTAGATTGTATGTGTTTTCTTGTGTAGTAATTTTTCGTGTCCTTTAATGTCTGAAATACATGTTTTATAGAACTTGGGAGAGTGCCAAAGTAATGTGAGGATGTATTCCTAATAGGTTTTAAATAAGATAGCCTAATTCCAATGTAATAGTGTGCTAAAGGGTGTTTTTCTGGGTGTTGTAGGATTTCGTCTACGTGTTTGATACTAAGTGCTTGTAATTTGGTTGTTATGTCTTGGAGGGCGATACCTCCATCTTTTTTGTCTTGCATGAGTGTAGTATTTTTGATACTGTAGATGGTGCTGCCAAACACGAAGTGTCTAATCTCTTTGTTTATGTTTGTGACAGTCTGACGTGGGGGGTCTATGACTGTGCACAGATATAGTATTTTTGGAATTATATATGTATTAACAATGGTACTTCTACCAAATATGGTCGTTGTTTTGTATTTGTACCTCTGCAACATATCTGTTATTTTCTTCTCTAGATTTTGCCATGTGTCTTTGTGTGTCTGATTTGGTTGACATGTGAAGACTATTCCGTACAATTTTACAAGATTGTTTGATGTTAAGTCAAATGGAAAATCCGCCTTATTTTTCCATTTGTCTAAACCCACTATAGTAGACTTTTGGACGTTTAATTTTGCCCCACTCTCTATTTATTTATTGTTTGTTCTATCTGTTGACATTATTTCAAAATTAATTGTCAATATTTATTCAACAATGGGCAAAAGTCAATAACAAAATGAAATTAGCTTTAACAGTAATAATACATGTACATTCACAACACAGAATTACTATTGTAGAGTTCGTTAACAGACCTAGTGCACTATATGTTCATACGAACTGTTAGCTTAAAATGTGAATGATATCCCAATACTGCCAATACTCATATCATCACACAAAGAACAAAGAAATGCCTTGGTTCTTGTCTACAGCAGTTTCTCTACATCTTTCTCAAAACTTTTAGGATCTGAACTTGGAGCATATCTGTTCACTGGTTTTCCTTCTCTGTTTACCAGACACTTTTTGAAATTCCAGTTAACAAAATCTCCAAAAGTCCCTTTCTGTTCCTTTTTGAGGAATTTAAATAAGGGGTGCGCATGCTTTCCATTCACTTCAGTCTTACTGAACAAGTCAAACTGGACACCAAAAGTATCATGAACAAACTTCTTGATCTCTTCATTGGATCCAGGCTCCTGTCCAGCAAACTCGTTACTTGGAAATGCTAAAATGGCTAATCCCTTGTCAGCATATTTCGTGTGAAATTCCTGCAGCTGTGTGTAGTTTTTATTGGTGAAACCACATTTGCATGCCACATTGACTATGATACAGACTTTGCCCCTGTATTTCTCAAGTGATACATCATTACAATCAATATCCACTGCATGGAACTCCACCTTGTCTTTCTTGACATTTTCGGCGGTGTCCACTTCCTCTCGTGAGCTTAGGGGTGTCTGTCGCACTTTCTTTAACTGCTTCACTGCAGCTCTCTTTGCTTTCCAAACCTGGTCTACTTCTGGGGTCCACCATGGGGGATGCAAAATAGGAGTTTTAACATTCCTGTTGCAAGCCCGCTGTCTGAGGCGCCCAAGAAGGCTATCGGTTCACTCATACCGGAAGGTCTTGCGCGCTCTCCCATTTAGAGATCAGGACTGAGCATGGCAAGTGATCACTCCCATGGTCATTCAAAACACTCCACAATACCGTCAATAAACACATGTATAGTTGTGGTATCCTTTGTTTAAAACAAATTATTTGCTTCTTCTGTAATATGTGCTGTCTTCAGTCAAATCTTTTACGAGATTTACGCTTGTGGGGCTAAGATTAGAATGTTTGCGACTTTTTGTTGATAAAGATGTTGGACAATTTCTTTGTTGATTGTTCTGTAATTGTATAGTGCTTTGTTTCTTAATGTCCATATAAGATTTCTGTACTCTGCCAATAGCACAAGTAGCTTTGTGTGGATGTCTTGTGTGGAGTGAGGAATGGAATTTATCATTATTGCTTTGTAAACATCTGTTCTTTGTTTGGTATGAGTGTTTAGGATGCTTTGTAGGAGATTTCTTGTTGGCATGATTGTGTTGCATTCGTAACAGATGTGCTCTTCTGATTCTTGGACGTTCCGTCTACAAAGCTGACACTGTAGTATTTGTTTAGTTATTTTTGCTGTTCTCTCTGTTGTTGGGGTCATGCTGTAAACAAGCCTATATGTAATTTCCTTTGCTTTTTGGGGTAATCTGCTTGTTGTGAATATTAGAGAAAATTTCGGTATAATCTTTTATGAAATATCTATGTCCTCTTTTAATTCTGAGATGTACCGGAGTTGCTTGTAATTTAACTAAATGCCTGTAGATTGTATGTGTTTTCTTGTGTAGTAATTTTTCGTGTCCTTTAATGGCTGAAATACATGTTTTGTAGAACTTTGGGAGAGTGCCAAAGTAATGTGAGGATGTATTCCTAATAGGTTTTAAGTAAGATAGCCTAATTCCAATGTAATTATGTGCTAAATGGTGTTTTTTTGGGTGTTGTAGGATTTGACCTACATGTTTGATCCTAAGTGCTTGTATTTTGGTTGTTATGTCCTGTCACATACACGCACCGCCTGACTACAGAAATCAGCCGCTCTTCTACCAAACACTGGAAAATTTATTATCACGCTCATATCGGGGTCACAACATTATTCTAGGGGGCGATTTTAATTGTGTACTTTCGGCGCACGACCTTATAAATGGAGATGTAAGAATACAAATTAGAAACACAACGGGGAAGGAGGAACATCAATTAGACACATTGCAAACAATTTTAGATATCTATGGGCTAACAGACGCATACAGGCAGATGCATTCCCATGGAATAGATACAACACACACAAACAATGCGCATAATAGAGCAGCGCGATTAGATCGAATTTATGCGCCCATAACACATCATATAAAACAAGTCAAGCATTTACAGGAGACACTGAACTTCACAGACCATAAGGCTGTAGTTGCAACAATAAACACAGTACAAGCAACACCACATCTTAGAAGATCTCCCCATTGGAAACTTAACAGCACACTTTTACAAAATCAGGACTATGTAGATTGCATAACAAACCTGATCCTCACATACACAAGCGATATACCAGAGCGTAATGCGCGAGAACTCTGGGAAACACTTAAACAAACTATACGAGAGAGAACACAAATACTAGCAGCAGTAATACACAAGCAAAAACTACAACAAGAAAAAGTATTGGAAAATGCAATTAAGCTCTTACTACAGACAGACAAAAATTCACCACACATCATAGCATTACAGGAAGAATTAGATCTCCACAGACATCATCGATTTCAGGGGGCTTTACTGCGAACAAAGTTACAAACTATAACACAAGAGATACCGAGTAAAAAATACCTATCTTTAGAACAAAACATACAGCGCAGCAGACAGATAGGCCAGATAATTGGCAGAGAAGGAAATATACAAGTCGAGCCACAACAAATAGCCTTAGCCTTTGAAGATTATTACAAGAACCTTTATACAGAGGAAAACACACAGGCGCACATGCAAGAACACTTTATGAAATTCACAAAAGAACTCACAGAGGAACAGAAACTAACACTAGATACTGAATTAACACTAACAGATATAGCACAAGCGGTTCATGGAATGCAGAAGGGCAAATCGCTTGGCCCTGACGGTATTACCTCTGAATTATATCAGTTTTTCTTTCCTCTTCTAGGTCCCCTTTTACTAACAGTATTCTCTGAATCTTTCCAACAACAAGAACTCCCATCCAGTTTCAACACGTCTTACATCACTCTTATTCCGAAGAAGAACACCGACAAGACACTTTTAAAGAGTTACAGACCGATCTCGCTTTTAAATGTAGACTACAAGATTTTAACAAAGGCTTTGACGAATAAATTGAAACCAGTAATGTCATCTCTCATTCACGAAGACCAGCAATGTAGTGTGCAACACCGCAATATCCAGCAACACACACACTTCATAAGAGACATCATCAACTACACACATCTGAAAAACTGTCAGTCCTCAATTCTCTCTTTAGATCAAGAAAAAGCATTCGACAGAATATCTCACTCATACCTCCACAAAACTCTCCCACACTGCAACGTGGGAAATTATCTTCGGACATGGGTCAAAATTTTATATATGAAACCGGAAAGTCGGATTCTATTAAACCATACCCTAACCAATTCTTTCAGGTTGACTAGGTCAGTGAGACAGAGATGTCCCTTGTCCCCATTACTGTACGTTGTCGCTCTAGACCCACTTCTAGAAAAGATATGACAGGACGACAATGTCAGGGGTACGTTCATACCAGGGAAGGGTGAACAAAAGCTGCGTGCTTATGCGGACGATACCATTTTCTTTCCGACAACTGAAAAATCTGTAGGGATCATTTTGGAAACGTTCTCGATTTTCGGCAAAGGTAGTGGGGCAAAATTAAACGTCCAAAAATCTACTATAATGGAATTAGGCAAATGGAAAAATAAGGCGGATTTTCCATTTGACTTAACATCAAACAATCTTATAAAAGTGTATGGAATAGTCTTCCCATGTCAACCAAATCAGACACACAAAGACACTTGGCAAAATCTAGAGAAGTAAATAACAGATATGTTACAGAGGTACAAATACAAAACAACTACCATATTTGGTAGAAGTACCATTGTTAATACATATATAATTCCAAAAATACTCTATCTGTGCACAGTCCTAGATCCTCCACCGCAGACTGTCACAAACATAAACAAAGAGATTAGACGCTTTGTGTTTGGCAGCACCATCTACAGTATCAAACAAACTACACTCATGCAAGACAAAAAAGATGGAGGAATCTGATTTTTTTTTTTTTTGGTTTTGTTTCCCCAATGTTTATTTCATACAAAACAATGCATATTTACAAGGTGTACAAGGTGTGTTTCTTTGTTTATGTATATTACAGAGCGTTGCCGTTTGTTAGTGTTATGTGTCACACTGCGTTAATAAACCAAATACATGCATATACAGTTATGATAATAAAACAGAGGTAAAAACAGGAGCAAGGACCACTTACTTCTACTTCGGTGATGTGAGGGGAAGAGCGCAACCCTGACTGCGTAGGGCCAAAGAAGAAAATGAATAAAGAGGAAGAACCTCTCACCGTCCTCGGTTAACAAGAATAGAAAAGAATTAAGGTTTAAGATGATCCAGGGTGGGCCGACAGGGGATTAGAACAATATTCTCCAATCCCAGACAAAGAATTACTCCGAGGGCTGTTCTAACACCAATGACTATCCTTCTAAGAGTCTTATCAACTAAACGACAAAGTAAGAATAACACAAGCATCATTTGTTTATTAAACTTCTAAACTTCACAATAATATATAGACATGTAGCATCAACGGAGAAGTTAGGATACAGCAAAAATCAAACAGCAAAACCACTAATTCAACAAACAAAATTCCTAAGAGTAGCAAAAACGTCTAAGTACAGGAAACACTTTTAAACCAGCAAACCTCTCCAAGTCTACCAAAAACGTATAGTATACTAAAACTAATCTACCAAAACCTTCTAGTCCACTAAAAACCAATTTACCAAAAACTCCTAATCCACTAAAACTAATTTACCAAGAACTTCTAGTCCACTAAAAAAAACCAGGAAAATCTAAAATCTAAAACTAGAATTCTGGCTTTTCCTGTAGATAAAATAAAAACCAACAAAAATACTATTAGGAAAAGACAAGTCAAACATCTCAACATGATGACCCAACAAGACAACACCAACACCCAGTCTTTCTACATAAGACAGCCAACACTCGTGTACTTGTGACGAATAGACACGAGATGCAACATCCTGGCACTTATTCACTAGATTCGCTTACATCACACATCACGAGCAAACACAACATCTCAACACTGATTTGGCCAACATACAACATATGTTGGAAGCAAACAACACCTCAACACTGATCTGGCTGACATACACCAGACATTGCAAGCAAACATCTCAACACTGCTTTAGTTAACACACATCAGAATGACATCTTTGTTCTGGTAAATTAGTCTGTCATTCCTACCTACCAAAGTGGCTACATTTACCCAGGAACCCATAATCAGTTCCCTGTCTACACCTTGCAGAATATTTTATACGTTGATTTGCACCAAGTCACTGGTAACACAGGACAACACAGTATTCCCTATAGGCCACATGTTTATAGAACACTATCAATGTTTAGCTTATGGTATAGCCAAGATCAAACACCACCTACCACACACCATCTACTATAAAACATATATTGACATGTTGTACTCCTGTGTTCCACATATGATGGTACGCTTTACTCCTATACCACAATACACAACATTATAGACTCCGCCACCATCAGACATTCGGTTGTCTCAACACAGGGAGTTCACCGGGCAACAACTCCAACAATCCTGTACACAAGCAATGCCCTCGTGGCACAAAAATACATGGACTATGTAAATCCACATTAACTATACGCTGCTTAAGCTGGACAACACTGATACCCACATAAAATATAAATGACAGGGAACACATATTCTACATCATCCCATGTTTTCTACACACTCACCACACATCCTCAATCCTACACCATAACCCTGATTGTGGTTAAAATCACAATGTAGTCTACATACATCCACCTTGATTACTACAAGCCACTCCAGTCCCTGGCGGATATAATAATCATCATCCTCATCATGGCTACTATCATCATCACATGACCGCCACCATCATAGCCACCATCACAACCATAGTCATCATCATGTGATACTCATAAGACAATGCCCATCCATGTAGTTCTTAATCCGGTACCTACATCACTACACCCAGTCATTGATAATAATTAACATAGCTTCCTTTATAACAGTAATTGTTCTTTTCATGTATGTCATACTTGATGGGTTTTACTTTCTAGGTGACTTTTGCTTTCTCATTAACACCGGTTTCAAAAACTCCAAATACTATATTCCTTGATGTTCCCCCAATGAAACCAGAATTGAGATCCACCAGTCTATCATCATGTCATCTCAGTTGCACCCTGATGCACCATATGTCAAGAATTAGCCATCACTCACCATCATGATACTCAATGCACCACCTTTTCCCCATCTTCTGTCATTTAAATACCTAAACTTACAAGGGATGCCATATCAGCACCAATATGACAGTACACACATTACAGCATGCTATTACAAATTAATAACCAACAAGTAAAACATGTTTAACTGTGAAAAACAAAGGAAACAGGAATCACCATATTTGTAGAATGTGCAAATGCAACACTTGCCCCTAGGAGAGTTAAAATATCTAATATCATTGCAAATTAATAACCAGCAAGCACTGATTGAGGCCAACACCATTAATGTAATATTCCTTGTGACTAGACACATAGCAAGTGCATATAAATATCTTTGCGAAAGGTGGTTGTCAGAGTCCAGAAAGGAGACAGAGATGCAGTGACATCGTTACGCCCGCCAGGCGACTTAGCTCCCAGAAGGGACGCCGTAACTTCGTTACGCCGCCAGGCGAATAGTGGTTACCGGCCTGCAAGACTGCTGGCTGACAAGCGACCAGCGGTCAAGCAAGGACGACGCTAAACGCACGCATGCCTCGTGACGTCACCTGAGGTGAGAGGCGAGGTGCGAGTTAGCGGGAGACAGCTTGGGGACTTCGACTCGGACAGACGTGTGAAGAGAGAAAGGCGTTGTGTGGTATCTGTGCTGAAAGTCGAGTGTCTGGACATCTTGAGAGTGAGACGTTGTGAGCTGTATTGTGTAAGTGTATATTGAAACATCCAGTATATATCTTGTTGTGAACATCGTTCCGTATTTAATGTGTGAATAAATCCATTGAACGATGTGTCGTTGAGTCTTACGACAAATCACGTTGTATTTGTACTGTCTCACACTGTTAGGTTAGCGAGCCAAGTTTAAGACCCTGACATGTGTGGACGTGGTGGCATTCGTCCGGCTTTGATATGAACGTGTTTTAGTGATTAATGATTTAAAACTAGAGTTTGTAAACGTGAAATTTTTGTCAAACTTTATAGTACATGTAAATGTGATCGTGGAAGGCTCATTTTCATTATTAACTACATTGTTTAAACATGTGTAAGACTATGTGTAAACGTACAATGCATACATATTGTTTGATTTTGTAACCGTGTCAAACATTTGTGATTTGTGAAACTTGTCACCGTTTTGACCTTGTCGACATTGTGATCTTGTCGCCATTTTGACCTTGTCGCCATCTTGTAAACTTGATGTCTATGTCCTTACTGAATGTTATCTTGATGTAAGTGATGTGTCATCAATGTTGTAAAGTGTTAACATAAGTGTAGATTGTCTTTGTGAAGTGAGTTGTCGGAAGCAAAAAGTTTGGAAAGAAAGTAACTTGTTTTGAAAAAAAAAAAAATTGTTGACAGACAAACTTACGACCTACAACTACACTCAACGCCATACAAACCCAATCAATACTTAGTGACAAGCAGGCACACACCAACAAATAGACATTAATTTATTTCTCTCCAAAAACAAAGCAGGTTTTTCCGTACCATCCGAAACCTTGCCGTAGAGGTCATTCGTGGTTTTGAAGTAACGACCCTACAGTTCCTAGCCCGATTTCCAACCATTCTTCACCGCATCCAGGGCACTTGAGTATATTTTTTCTTTTCACATACTTTAACTATGCAATTTTAGGCACGCATCGTCAATAGAAATCGATTGTAAATTGTTCTTTACTAACCACTTATAACATATTTTGTGTGGCTGGTATTTCATTGACATTGTCCATCATGTCTTCATTATTTGATTTCATCGATATGGGGATAAAATTACATTTAACAGGTGATGAATTAACAAAATGGAGTGAGAAGAAATACTCTGAATACTGTGAACGCGAAGAAAGAGCAGCTGAAAGAGCTCTAAAGCAAGCAGAGATGGAAACAGCTTTAAAGCAAGCAGAAGTAGAACTGACTGCAAAAACAAAGCAATCGGAGATAGATAGTGAAGTAAAGAAGGCAGAAATAGCAGCTCAGAGTAAGAGAGAAGAACTGGAGTTACAGTTGAAAATGAAACAACTGGACACTGAGACTGCGATTAACAAAGAGTCTAAGAAATCTGAGAGACTGGAGAAAGAAAACCAGTACAAGAAATATCAAGGTATTGTACTTAATTATACCTCGGGTGACTGCATCGCAGCCTTTACCCAAAATTTTGAAACATTAATGGAACATTATCAGGTTCCACTGTCTGAATGGAACATTGTGTACATGAGGAGTTTGTCAGGGGAACCTCTTAAGGTAATTGAAACCATCCCCAAAGACCTCAGAAAAGATTACCATTATCTAAAATCTAAGATTATGGCACATTTTATGTTAGATGAGGCAGGTTACAGAGAACAATTCAGTAAGTTGAGCCCAAAACCGACTCAAACGTTCTCTGATTATCTCTGCTTAGTCCGAGATATATTCACCAAATGGACTTCAGCAGCTAAAATTGACAAGAATTATCAGAGATTAGAAGATCTAATCATTAGAGACAAAATTGTATCATCGATTCCTTCAGCATTTTCTAAATTTTTGTTAGAGAACGAATGCAATAGTGTGGATGAGATTGAAAGACGTGGTTCGGCGTACTACACAGCCAACAAACATTGCTTTGCCACTGAAGCTACTGACATTAACTTTGTAGCAGCGGCTAACTATGACAAACCCTATAGTAGGCAGAAACCTCATAGACCTACTTCTGAGAAGTTATATCATTGCAATTATTGTAAATATTCTCATCATCAGACTGAGATGTGTGATAAAAACCCTGGCTATCATACTTACCTACTAAACATGGTAAACAGACAAGATAAGGAGCGTAAATCCTTCAAAAGTTTGCGTAAATGTTTCCTCTGTAAGGCGTACGGACACCATCGGAAAGATTGTAAGGGCAGGCATATGACCAATAAAGCAAATGCCGCCTTGTTTGATAGTTCGGCGTCTGATGAAGAAGAGCCAGAGAAACATCCTGTAAACTCAGCACAGGCTTTTGACATATTCAGCGCAAAGAAATGCTCTGTTTGTAACACCTTTTATGAAGATGGTATTTTAACATGCGGTCACGCCATCCCTATTGCCAATGAAGAAGCTAATTTGGTAGTAGATTCAAAAGGCAGAATAAACACCCATCACGGATATGTGAATGGCAAACCTGCTACAGTCCTTCGTGATACAGGCAGTTCACTCATTGGTCTGAAAAGAACATTCATAATGCCTACAGACTATACAGGCAGGCACGTAACATGCAGAACATTCTCAGGCAATATTGAGAAATACCCATTAGCATGGGCATATATTGAAACACCTTTCCTCACTGGGAAAGTAAAGTGCGCTGTATTAACAAACCCAGTGTGTGATGTAATTATTGGAAATCTACCTGAGGTTAATGATAAACCTCATGACATAACATCTCTATGTATTGATGATAACATAACATCAACATCAAATGTCATCATTGAAAATGTCACACCACCTATTGATTGTATGGTAGCTAATGTAGCACTAAGTTCTCATGACATCATTGATACCATTGTTCCATCATCATCTGAGATCATTGAATGTGTGAACGCAGTAACTAGAGCTACTGCTAGAGTGCAAGATGAAAGTAAGCAAACTGAGGCTATACAATCACTCAGCCCAGTAACACTACCTACAAACACTATGAAGGAAACACTTGTAACAGCACAAAAAGCTGATCCTTCATTGTCAAAATACTTTAATCTGATCGGCCAAAAGCCAAAGGTAACCAAGAATGCAAAATGGCATTTTGTTGTGAAAAATGATATACTCACCAGGTATTACACCAAAGGTGACAACACCACAGAGCAAACTGTTTTGCCAACAAGTTATCGCAAGCAAGCCTTACATCTTGCCCACGATATACCTCTTGCAGGGCACATGGCATACGTTAAGACCAGATCTAGATTATTGACACAGTTTCATTGGCCCAAATTTTGCAGTGACATTAAAGCATATTGCAGAAGTTGTGACACCTGCCAGAAACTGGTAAAAAAAGGTAAACACCCACAGGCAAAGTTACAAGTCACTGACTTAGCCAGTCGACCTTGTGAAAAACTATCGGTTGACATAGTGGGCCCTCTCAATCATACAACAACTAGAGGGAATAAATTTATTCTAACTGTTATTGATCAATGTACTCGCTGGCCAGAAGCTATTCCGCTAAAGAACATAACTGCCAATGACATAATGGAAGTTTTCTTCCATATTTTTTCTAGGATAGGTTTTCCAGATACTATCCAATCTGATAGGGGCACTCAGTTTATTGCCGCATCGACTCAGGCTTTCACCAAAATGTTGGGAGTGAAGCAATGTTTCAATTCCCCGTACCATCCTCACAGTAGCGGAGTAATAGAAAAATTTAACGGGGATCTAAAGCATATGCTTGCAAAAGTAACGCAAGAGCACCCCAATAACTGGGATTTATATCTACCAGCTATTCTTTTTGCTTATCGCGAGGTACCACATGCTAGTACCGGTTTCTCTCCTTTTGAACTTATCTATGGTGCCAAACCACGCAGCCCATTGACCATTTATCACCAAATGTTAACTGACTCTACTCCAGTACTTAAACCCATATCATCATACGTATATGTTACATCATTGCGTGAAAGAATCATCAAATCATGTATTATTGCAAAGAATGCACTAAAACTATCTGGTGCTACTTACAGACAGTATGCTGACAAAGGTAACAGGACAATAACGTTGACACCTGGACAGGACGTTCTTCTACTACTACCTAGTGACAGACATTTACTGACTGATTCTTGGCAGGGACCTTTCAAAGTGACGAGACAGATCTCACCTGTAGACTACGAAATCCTAATAAAAGACAAACACAAAATATATCACATAAATATGCTAAGACCATACCACAACAGAGACAACGAACAAGACGATACTACAGCGTGTACAGTGATAATAGATCACGAAGATGACGATGCTAGTGACGAGATTCCAACACCTACATTAGACACGACTAGCTGCTTGAAGGATATCAAAATCAATCCAAAGTTAACTCAAGCAGAGACAAACAGTTGCAAACAGCTTATACAGCAGTACAACACCATCTTTTCCAACAACCCAGGACAAACAGAATTAGTAAAGCATCACATCACACTCACATCAAACACACCCATAAAATGCAGACCATACACCATCCCATTACACTACAAAGAACATTTGCACCAAGAAATAATCAACTTAGAGAAAAACAACATCATACGACGTTCCCAGTCAGACTTCTCATCGCCAATGGTGATAATACGGAAAAAGGACAATACAATAAGACTGTGCATCGACTATAGGAAGTTAAATAAAATTACTGTTCTAGATTTGGAGCCAATGGCAAACACTGACGATCTTCTGACAGAACTGACAGACGCTAGGTTCTTTTCGACGTTAGATATGACTAAAGGATATTATCAGATAGAAGTAGACGAACAGAGCAGACATTTGACAGCATTTGCCACACCGTGGGGACTGTACGAATGGTGCAAACTTCCATTTGGGCTTGTTAATGCCCCTGCCACCTTCGTTCGTATGACTCGACTTCTTCTTGTAGACATTCCTAACATAATTTGCTATATCGACGACATCTGTGTTCACACAGAGACGATGACAGAGCACATTAAGACGTTAGGACAGACATTTGAACGTATTAGACAGCACGGACTGACTGTAAAGCCTGCGAAAGTAGACATAGCCTACCAGGAAATAACTTTCTTGGGGTACAAAATATCCAATGGCTTTGTCATGACAGACGATAAAATTGTGTCCAAAATTTTAAAACTATCACTTCCGACTACTAAGAAACAAGTCAGAAGTCTTTTGGGATTGATAAATTACTACCGGCAGTTCATTCCTGAGTTTTCCGAACTGATCGAAGTGTTTACTAATTTACTAACAAAAGATAAACCGGAGAAAATTGTACACAATGAATGCCTAAAAATTGCATTTAATAAAGTACTTGCGTGTTTTTCTGATAATATTGTCAACAATCTTATCCTGAAATTGCCCAACCTCCGTTTACCTTTCAGATTGCGTACAGATGCTAGCTCCGTGGCGATTGGAGCAGTCTTGTTACAAGAGTACAATAACATACTACACCCAGTGTACTTCGTATCCAGAAAACTAAAAGCCAGAGAACAGGCTTGGTCCATTCCTCAGTTGGAAGCCCTAGCTTTAGTGGTGGGTATAACCAAATTATCCAGATTTCTTCTAGGACGGCACTTCATCGTGGAGTCTGACAGCAGCCCGTTGCGTTTTATAAATTCAGGAGTACCCTCAAATCATATGGTAGCACGCTGGTCTCTGAAGCTTCAAGATTATAGCTTTGAGGTTCGACATATTCCAGGCAGAACCAATTCGATTGCCGATCTTTTGTCCCGTTGTCCGACCGACCCAGTAAGCACCAATGTCTGAGTGCAGTGTGTGCAAATACACTCAGACCGACACAACCATTATTGAGTGAATAATTGTTTTTCTATTCACAAAAAGCTGTGCATTGTCTATACTGTGATGTGATAGGGGTTACCCCCATTATAAATAGTGTTCTTATTTTACTAATTCATGTAGTGATTGTCCTGTATAATTGTGTAGTGTGTGGTAGAAAGCGAACTTTATTAATTGTATATATTACCAACAACAACAGTGTCACATTCGCTCAAAGAACTTACCTTAAGCGAACTATCCAATGTAACAGTGACATCTGCGTGTGGATAATTCCAGGGATATTTTAATGACGTGTGCGAACGTGTAAACTGAACAGTGACAGCTACTCCATTGCAGTTAACCGAAATCCATAATGTTCGGTAGTGAAACACATGAACAGCCGATCGTAATCCAGAAGGTTTTGTGAAACATCTAAACACATGAACTGTAAGAAAGGTACTTTCCGTAACTACATCAAACCGGAACAAGTGTGTTCTGCAAGCTTCTACATCAGCTGAGTTAATGTTCGTGTGTACTTCCGGATTAGTTAGGAATTTAGAGTAAAAGTAGCAGACGACAAATAAAAGTTCATACATTTATGACGATTCTAAAATGTTTAGGAATCTATAAAATGTAATACACGAATTGTGTGTTTATTTATTTATGTAGTGTAATCTTAGAATCATATCTTGATTTATGTATTCATATTACCGACTTTTTCTCGTTAATATGAAGAAACGTCAAGCAATGACGCTAAGAAATAATAGAATTATTGTAAATTATTGTATTTCATGAATGTTAAAATTATTTCCCTTTCATTTGTGTGTTATTACATCCCTACACAAAGGGCCATAATCTGAAATGTATCCATTAATGTGTTGCGTATAAATAGACATGCTGTTGCCAGATTGTCAACATTACAGGTAGACATCTAATGAGCATGGCAAAGGGTGCCAACGTTGCAGACCAACACGAGAGCTACTGACCAAATAAGGGCAGGGTTTGAGCGTTTTATACGACTTATGAAAGTCGTATATCAGTCTGGCTAGATGGTTTTTGTTTCAAGAACCATATTATTACTTTTTTTTCAAATTGCTGCGAGGTAGATGCGTGAAGCTGGTACTACTGATCTGACTGGGTCGCTAATGCAATTGAGGTAGTCAGCCATCAAGAGGATGAAACCTGACAAGTGTTAAAGGTTGAACACCACATGTCGTTGATTGCAATGTACATTTCTTATATATTTCTATGGCATATGTGTATTTATTTGCATGTGTATATAACAACAAAAGGGTAGACTCTGACAAGGTTTAAATATTAACCCATTATATATATATATATATATATATATATATATATATATATATATATATATATATATATATATATATATATATATATATATATATATATATATATATATATATATATATATATATATATATATATGAGACATGAAAGATGACATCTTTCATGAAGTTGCCGGGGGAGCGTGTCAGAGTCCAGAAAGGAGACAGAGATGCAGTGACATCGTTACGCCCGCCAGGCGACTTAGCTTCCAGAAGGGACGCCGTAACTTCGTTACGCCGCCAGGCGAATAGTGGTTACCGGCCTGCAAGACTGCTGGCTGACAAGCGACCAGCGGTCAAGCAAGGACGACGCTAAACGCACGCATGCCTCGTGACGTCACCTGAGGTGAGAGGCGAGGTGCGAGTTAGCGGGAGACAGCTTGGGGACTTCGACTCGGACAGACGTGTGAAGAGAGAAAGGCGTTGTGTGGTATCTGTGCTGAAAGTCGAGTGTCTGGACATCTTGAGAGTGAGACGTTGTGAGCTGTATTGTGTAAGTGTATATTGAAACATCCAGTATATATCTTGTTGTGAACATCGTTCCGTATTTAATGTGTGAATAAATCCATTGAACGATGTGTCGTTGAGTCTTACGACAAATCACGTTGTATTTGTACTGTCTCACACTGTTAGGTTAGCGAGCCAAGTTTAAGACCCTGACAGTGGTACGTAGCATTAAATCACATTCTCTCCCCCGTGCGACAACCACCATGCTTAACTTAAGGCAGGATCTCAGTTACTGATTCCACCAATAACTTGATACACCTACACAAATATTACTGCCTTCTGTTAACAGATGTGATGCCAGACTTCACTTACTGCTGAACAACAAATTCCTATACTATATTGAATACTTAACTATATTGTAATGTGCCTTGTCTTTCATTGACTGCAGCCCAAGTGTGTTTACTTTAATCACTCATAGCCACTAATATTCTGTATATTATTTTCCTCAATAATTTATACAACCAATATTTTCCCAGCTCTTACCACAACAAGCTTCTTGAACTCAATAATTTACACCGCTGTAAATAAACCATTAGTTCTGAATAATTATAAAGTATTTCTAAGCACATGTGTGCCCAATTATCTCCTAACCTGTTAAACATTGTCCTCTCCTTTATCACTAGCCCATATTCCAAATTTACCTTTTAAGTTGCTTCGAGAACAAAGGCTAGATGTTATTTGCTGAGCTGGCCTCCCACGTGTCAATTCTCCAAGTGCTGTTCCTCAATCTCCCACTTTTCAGTCTCATAAAACTTCCTAAATCAAGTAGCTTCTAAGTTGTTCCTTAATCTATTTCTTGTAAATATTAACTCGTCGGCGTCCAGACCAGTCTGCGCCATTTTCTCCAAGAACCGGTAACTCTTGCCATTAACTGGGCAGTGTTCCGAACTCAGTTATCTGTAACCGGGCTTACAGATTTCTTTTGTTAAGTTTAGTTACTGCTAGAAAATGTATCAACTTAGGGATTAAAGGATTTCTTTAGTTAATTTTGGTTACAGCTAGAGAAATTATTAACTTAAAGATTAAAGCTAGGAATCAGTATAAGATTAGCTATATTTTAAATCTAACTAGTTTGATAATCACTTCATTATTATTATACTTTCATACATTTAAATAAACAAAATCTATAAGCTATACATGACATATAAACTTAAAAATAATTTTAAAAAAAAATAATATAAAACAAATTAATTATGGTTACATACCACTGCAAAACTTCAGGGTCTAACTACTAAACACACATTTGCAATAGGCATTGGCGCCTCGTCACTCAGTGCGGTGGACTACGGAAAAGGCCAGTTCTACCTGCGCAGAGGCCTTATATACTGGGGTCGTTCTGACTCCCAGAGTTCCAGACCAATCAGACGCCCTCTTGCAGAATTCCACCATCATTGCGAGCCGAGTACAATAATATGACATTTATGGCATAGTGCATGTAAACACACATTCCTCGTTTCATTTCCATCTCCACAAGTGGAAAGCATGTTACACCCCCCCCCTCTCTCTCTCTCTCTCTCTCTCTCTCTCTCTCTCTCTCTCTCTCTCTCTCTCTCTCTCTCTCTCTCTCTCTCTCTCTCGCACACACACATAGACATTCTGTCTTGATCTATCTCTTGCCTTATGTAGATAATAGTACATGGATATGCATATCATATATTCATATAAATACCTGTATATCAACACAAAGCCATAATTATATTTACATAAATACCCACACGAATTCACCCTTACATGGCTACCCATACATAAATACCCTACATGTTAGCCTTTTGTATCATACAACAATGTTTATATTCCTGCTGGGGAATCATGTTGAATTTAGGCAAAGGGGAAACCACTGAACGCAAAATTGCCTAGTGACCACCAGCCACTAGGGCCGGTTGCCGGGTCTTACAGCGGACACGCAGCCAGTTTTCACACAGCCTATGTGTGCCTAGGCCAGAGGAGCTATATATCTCTCTTTAAAGTTGTTTGGGGGGAGAGGGGTGGATTTGTAAATCAAAGCACTCTGGGAAGAATTGCGGCGTGTACTATCTGTGCTCTCCAATGCTTGCTACCACCTAGTGAGAAGTGCTCCCTAGTATTAACAAAATAAGCCACACACAGGGCTCGCGAGACGCACACACGTTCTAACAATTTTCCACAGCAAGGGTTGTAGATTTTGTGCTCTGCAGCAGAAACCAAATATCGTCTGTCAAGACGGTCGGGTGTAAAACATATTATGTGTTTTTGATATTATTAACTTTTTTTTTTAAATTAACAATAATGACATTTTTTCTAATTGCAAGAGTAAATGAAATTAAGGAAACATTTTTTTTTCTGTGTAACGTAACCATTTATTTAATGTTTAATTCAACGTATTATAACAAAGTGCCAACACAATTAGAAAAATAATTTAGTAACAGTTGCAAATTTTGTTATCAGGGAGGTCAAATTAAAAAAAAAAACACTCCTCTAATTATAATTACTCAATGAACATTAATTAAGTAGACCGGTTGAACTGTCATACCAGCTGGGACCAGGTTTTTCGTCAGCTTCATCAATAAGGTCAAGTTTGCCGCCAAAGGCAAACGTTCCAATTTTATGTACGAGTTTCATCTACCAGAGAATGATTTTTTTTTTTTTTTGTAATAAACTTTTATTTCGTACAATGTTTACCTGTCGTCCTTGACTTGGGGACGTAAATTACAAGTATCTCTAAAGTTGGAGTGGGTTCACCTGGTGGCGAGGGACACTGTTGCTAACTCGATGCAAACTTCAGTCCATCTCTACTATAAATACTTGAGTTCAAAGCACGCGAGCACAAAACACACACACACACACGCGCGCGCGCAAGCACGAACGCAGGCGCGCAAGCACGCGTGCTCGCACACACACGCACTCACGCACACACACACATGATAATATTACATTCATGGCACGGTGTAATTACCTACACATTACTTGTTGACGACATTGATGAAGTAATCATTTGCTCTCATCCTAAACTAAACTCTTTGGATATAAATTATTTCACACTCATTCAAACTTAGTTTTACTAATCAGTTTATCATTGAATATTTGATACTCTAATTTACTTTTGTTTTCTCAAAATGGTACCTCTAAAAAGACTTAAATTAGCTGTACCTTCGTCCAACATGTTGAATATTAAGTATATTTGGCCTATAACAATTTTTTTTCCCCAACGTTTATTTCATACAAAGCAATGTATATTTGCAAGGTGTGTTTCTTTGTTTGTGTATATTACAGAGCGTTGCCGTTTGTTAGTGTTATGTGTCACATGCGTTAATAAAACAAATACATGCATATACAGTTATGATAATATGACATAGTGCATGTAAACACACATTCCTCGTTTCATTTCCATCTCCACAAGTGGAATGCATGTTACACCTGTCCATCTCTCTCCTCTCTCTCTCTCTCTCTCTCTCTCTCTCTCTCTCTCTCTCTCTCTCTCTCTCTCTCTCTCTCTCTCTCTCTCACACACACACACACACATACACACACATTCAGTATTGATTTATCTCTTGCTTTCTGTATATAATAGTACATGTATTTCCTTGATCTTTACATTTTCATTATATTTAAATTGTGGCTTCCCAATTTATTTATTTGTGTGTGTGTGTGCGCGGGGGGAGGGGGGGGGGGGGATTTCCATATGCATATATTAATATAAATACCTGTATATCAACACAAAGCCATAATTATATTTACATAAACACCAACACCACTACAGAGAAAGATGAAGGATATTTATCGCCGTAAACACGTTGTGAAGAGAAACCAGAGTAAAAATAACGGCGTCCATTCGGGGAATATCGTTAACATCGTGCATGGAGCTTGCAGTGTTGACTCATTGTATATATTGCATTAGCAAGTACATTTTATTCACTTTAGCATTAAACGTCTTTCACTCTTTATGAAGTAAAATTTCTGTGTTAACTGTGAATAATTGGTGTCATTATATTAACAATTTAATAATTAATATAACTAATTGCTTCTTTAGAAAAACGTTGGCGAGTTATGTCCCTTGCAAACAATAAAATGAATATTATGTTCCCTTGAAGAAGAGGTATTTGTTTTCCCTTAAATTTCGCTTACCAAGTGCACAGGCCGTCGATAGCGAATGATTAGCCCGTAGATCATGTAATTGAGTCCCCACTATTGCTCCCGGGTTGACTCAGCAGAAATTAAGCACCATGAAATGTTCTGGAAAGTAAAGGCGAAGTGTGCTCTATTGACCACATCACCCATTGAGTGCCAATTATTTTACAAAAATGTGATGTTTTCTTTCACCATATACTCAGTGCCTAAAGAAATGGAAAAGCAGGGTACTTCACTTTTTACCTTTACAACTGCTACTACTACAGTTACCACTATGGCTACTACAGCAACTACTGTCTACTACTGTCTGCAAATATTTAAAATTGTGTGTTCGTGCATGTCTATATGTAAATTGTTATATATGCCCAACACAATTTTGAAAACATCAAAATCACTTTGAGAAAAGAAAACCTTGACAAGCCATGTAACGATTGTCAGATGTCAAGCTCTGTGCTTGATCTAACACAGTTTACTTGCATGTGTTTGCTGGTGTTGTGCCATAGGCTCTTATTATCGTTTATCCTTGTATGGCTATGGCCAGTTTATGTCTGACTTCTTGTGAACAGTCCCCATGGTTGTTGGTTGTGAAGCCAATATGTTCACAGTTTGTGATGTTTTCAATTTCTCCGTGGGTGGTTGTGATTTTTGGTTGGCGTGTAGTTGTGTGTGTGGGTATTTTTTTTAAAATATTGGTTCAGAAAAATATTATCATCTTAATTATGGCTTTTGACAAACAGGATTAAATTTACATAACATATACAATTAAATTAGGAGCAAGTTAATTCCGCATTTGTTATAAATTTGCAATAGCTCATAAACTTAACAATGTTATTGATGAATTTTTAATAAATTTAGCCATTCTGTATACAAGACAAGAATTAGTAGCATAACAGCTAAAGTAATTGAACATATTAACAAATTTATTACTTATGTGTATACATACATATGGTACTGATCAGTTAGTAATAAACTTTTTATTTGTGTAAGAAAGAAATCAAGTAATAATAAATTCAGTAGCAGTGAATATTATAAATTAATTATTAATATTTTGTGCATGATAACTTGAAAACTTAGTGACAGCGGGCAAACTTGATGTAATCCAAGCCGCTGGTGATCGTGTGAGTTTGCGAACCATCATTGTCTGTCAGCATGGCACATGTTTCAAAACATTACCACCTAACAGCATGGCACACGATGATGTTGGCAGAAGAGCTTCAATACATAATGTCATGCTTGAATGATAAAATAATTATTTACAAATACAGGTTGCCCCAGGTTTGACACAGAATTCTACATGGTCGACAGGATAAAAGTGATCGCTCTTACGCTTATAGTGCGCTGATGGCGATGCAGGGCATTCAATCCCTACACTAGCATTTAAGTTGGTCTGAAATGTTGACTTCTCGTTCAGAAAGCAGTGGCAAACTACAGAATGTAAAATTGCTTATAAAATCAACCTGTGGGAAAGACTCCCACTGGAATAATAAATGTCCGGCCAAAGTACAAACCCAGAAGGGACCTAGACCGGCACAAAAAGTCACCTCGAACTCCCAGACAGATCAACATAGTAAGGAGGATGAAGACGGTTTCCAGCTGGTCAGTAGGAAAAGGGGACGCTCAACCAAGAGCCTGTCTGACGGTGAGAGCTCGACGCCTCCAGCCTGCCAAACCAAACACCTGTTACCACGCTGCCGCCCCTCAACAACCACGACTATCCTACATGTTCACATGGGGTAATGAGCTAGTCGCCCTTACAATCATCAACATGCAGTCTATTAATGCTGCCTTACACTATCTGGAACGTATAGGAAACCCATTACAACGGATTTGGGGAATTTATGTAAAAATAATAGTTTTTTTCCCCAAAGTTTATTTCATACAAAGCAATGTATATTTACAAGGCAATGTACACTTCAAAAATTGTATTGAAAAATTATATTATATGCAGAAAGTATTACAAGGTTATGATTTATTAATAAATATAAATAATTCAAATTTAGGTTTATAAAATAAAAATATTCCTTAACCTTTACTAGTAATTTTTGTTGATATTTTGCACTCGATAATATCTTACAACGGATTCATTTGCACCGAATGTTCTTGTAGTAAAATATTTAAGCTGCTTATAATGCTACTTTATTGTTCAATTTTATGTCACTATGATTTTATTCTATTCTTTTGCTTGGGTATCGTCCATTGCTCTAATGAAGTGACGTGTTATGTCCCTTGTTGTCGTTCTAGTCGTAAATGATTAGTTTACATACCTACCTACCTATTTACCTACCTTCCTACCTACCTACCTACCTACCTACCTACCTACCTACCTACCTACCTACATACCTTCCTACCTAATATCCTACCTACCTACTTACCTACCTACCTACATATCTACCTACCTACCTACCTACCTGCATACCTACCTACCTACCAACCCTAATGTCATATGCTTCATTGTTTTATTAGAGTCATCAATGTTGGTGGCAACTATGTTGAGAAATAAAGGGACGATGTATGTACAAAAATAAACTGGTTTCAAGTTGTTATCATATTTAGTATTTTTCTACAGCCAATTGTAACTTACTTATTGACTTCCACTGGTCGAACGAATGGTTATATCGATAGCAAAAAAGGTGAACAATCATTTCAGTAATGTATAGTAAGCACTGGTAATATCCATACAAATGATGAACAAAAAGGTAAAAAATCATTTATATAACACGGTAATGAACAAAAATATCCATTGCCAAAATATGTTGCTGGAAGTCATTTGTGCTTAAAGACGATATGAATGTGATATAATTTCACGTACTGGGTCCTTGACTCCCAGTGTCTCTCTATCTACATGCTACCTGTCTACCTACCTGCCTGCCTATCTACCTACCTACATACCTACCTCCCTATCTACCTACCTACCTACCTACATAACTGCCTACCTACCTACCTACCTACCTACCTACCCTAATGTCATATGCTTCATTGTTTATTAGAGTCATCAATGTTGGTGGCAATTATGTTGAGAAATAATGTTTTTGCTAAGATAGCAATAGTGTAAGAGTTTATAATACTCCCATCGTTTGTTTAGAATAGTGTGCTTAGTTACAACGGATTGTTGTACACAGTTTAATACTGTATATCAATTTCTAACATAAACTGGTCAAGGATGCAAATCATGTAAATAACATAATAATACGAGGGCGAGTTAATAAGTAAGTCACACAGTTCTGTGGGATGGCAGATAAATGTAGTTGGTGTTTTCTACAGGTGTCATTAGATGACAGCAACATCGAACTTTATATTCCCGATTCGTCAGGTTGCGCTAGGTGTCTCATGCGCATGCGCAGCGCATAAACAAAATGGCGACTGTACTTACGGAGTGTACAACCAAAGAGCAACGTACTGTTGTGCGTTTTTTGTGGGCAAAAGGACTGCCTGCAAAGGACATTCATAAGGAAATGCTTCCTGTTTATGCTGACAAATGTTTGTCTCGTAAAGCGGTGCATAACTGGGTAGAAAAAGTTTCTCAAGGACGATCTAAAATTGTTGATGAAATCCGATCTGGTCGTCCTGTTAAGATTGCAACAGAGGCATCCGTGCAGCGGGTGGAGGAAATGATTAGAGGTGACAGGCGAGTAACGATAGACTCTATAGCATCTGCAATAGGGTGCTCACGTGGTTCAGCATACAGCATAATGCATGATCGATTGAAATTTAAGAATGTGGGCTCAAGGTGGGTACCCAGACAATTGAAGGAGGATCACAAAATGAACCGATTTGGCCTGTCCTTGCATCATCTCTGCCGATACGAAGATGAAGGAGAAGACATGCAGAACAGGATTGTTACTGGGGACGAACCATGGGTGCATCACTACCAGCCCGAATCAAAGCGTGCTTCAATACAATGGAAACATCCTTCTTCGCCTTGTGTTCAAAAATTCAAGGATACGCCATCAGCAGGGAAGGTTATACTGACAGTGTTCTGGGATTGTCAAGGAGTGCTTTTAACCAATTTCAAGAAGAAAGGTGACAATGTGAATTCTGAATCGTACTGTGAAGTTCTATCAATGCTTCACGTTGCAATTCGAAGAAAACGTCCAGGACTGCTGACTAGAGGAGTGTTGCTTCTTCATGACAATGCCAGACCACATACGGCTCGATTAACTCAGAAGAAAATTAACCAACTAAGGTGGGAAGTTCTGGAACATCCACCCTTACAGCTCGGACGTAGAACCCCCCCCCCCCCCCCCCCCCCCAGGGATTTCCACATTTTTGGTCCACTGAAAACCCACGTGGGCGGGAGACGTTTCGCAAAAGACGCCGAAGTTGAATGAGAAATGAAAATGTGATTTAGAAAACAGAGCACGCAGTTCTATGCAGCCTGTTTGGGAGGACTGATAAAACGATAAGATAAGTGCATCAATCTTGGTGGCAATTATGTTGAGAAATAAAGGGACGATGTATGTACAAAAATAAACTGGTTTCAAGTTGTTATCATATTTAGTTATGTTTCTACAGCCAATTGTAACTTACTTATTGACTTCCCCTGGTCGAACGAATGGTTATATCCATAGCAAAAAAGTGAACAATCATTTAAGTAATGTATAGTAATCACTGGTAATATCCATACAAATGATGAACAAAAAGGTGAACAATTATTTATATAACACGATGATGAACAAATATATACATTGCCAAAATATGTTGCTGGAAGTCATTTGTGTTTAAAGACGATATGAATGTGATATAATTTCACGTACTGGGTCCTTGACTCCCAGTGTCTCTCTATCTACATGCTACCTGTCTACCTACCTGCCTGCCTGTCTACCTACATACCTACCTACCTACCTACCTACTTACCTACCTACCTACCTACCTGCCTACCTACCTGCCTACCTACTTACCTTCCTAACTACCTACCTACCTACATACCTACCTACCTACGTACCTTCCTAACTGCCTGAATGCCTGGCTGGCTGGCTGTCTAGCTGAATGTCTGGCTATCTGTTTGTCTGATGTCAATATAACTTCATTTTGTTGTGTTTATACTATGTTTTTTTTTAAATATCTTATTTACAGGACATCGCTGTTAACACCAGCACTGCTGTTGTTGATTTCTTCGCAAATTTACGTTCCGCAGTTTGCCATTGCTTTCTGAACGACCTGCTCCCATACCATTACGTTAAAACCCATTGCGACACAGTCTGCTGCCAAATAGGTCGCAAATGTGTTTGGAATGCAGGTAAGCGGAATTACGAACCGCGTCTATATCTCCTTTGCCACGGAGGTATGTACTGTTAGCTTTCTGTAATTTCGTCTGTTCATCCTGGGGGTCGTCGGAGTTCGTTCTTTGTGCGACGCTTTCGACAGTTCGCTGCGGAAAGAAACTGTGCCATATGGGATAAAAACCTGGTGTAATGAAGTCGATATGTCAACTTTTAAGCGACTTTAAGTCTGTCTGTCTGTCTGTCTGTCTGTCTGTCTGTCTGTCTGTCTGTCTGTCTGTCTGTCTGTCTGTCTGTCTGCCTGTCTGCGTGCCTGTCTGTCTGCCTGTCTGTCTGTCTGTCTGTCTGTCTGTCTCTCTGCCTGCCTGCCTGCCTGCCTGCCTGTCTGTCTGTCTGTCTGTCTGTCTGTCTGTCACCAAGCCATTGAACCAGAACTGAGTGTTCTATTCTGTCTCTCCTGCCATGACCCATGTATAGGATGACTGGTCGCTTACAGCGTGATCTGCGGCAACTGGCCAGAGAATTAGAGGAGTGCAGACGTCACATTGGTCACGTGAATATGTGCCTGTCTGCGCTCAGACAGGAAGTGACAGGAGCTCGTTTTGCGCTGACCACTGTCTGCCATCTAACAGGTCAGTTGGGGACGCCGCGGCTGAGAGGTTACCGTGCCGCCTCAAGCTCAGAAGGTAGCGGTTTCGATCCTTGTATTGGGGTGGGAACTTTCCAAAGAACCACTGGTATCTGATGATATCACACGTCCGACTGATCACTTGGGCAGTGGATCGGATACCTACTGCTTGCTGCTGCTGCTGCTTCTTCTTCTTCTTCTTCTTCTTCTTCTTCTTCTTCTTCTTCTTCTTCTTCTTCTTCTTCTTCTTCTTCTTCTTCTTCTTCTTCTTCTTCTTCTTCTTCTTCTTCTTCTTCTTCTTCTTCATTCCCTCCTCCTTCTCCACCTCATTCCCTCCTCCTCCTCCACCTCCTTTTTCTACTTCTGCATTGTCTCATAAATGACAATTTCTCCTGACATTCTTATTTTATGACCGAACCATCTCACATTATACATATTACGCTTCTATAGATATTTACTTTATTTTTCCTGTTTGTATTTTTTAATTCCAGAATGATTTCTCTTCTGTTGACTATACATTATATCTCTAGGGACATTAGGCATGCAGTCTGTGACATTTAAATACCTAAAGCCCATGAATGGCACAGCACCAACATAAGCCTAATGTCCAGGCATTCTATATGACCTGAGGTGGCCGGTTACATTGATATGCCTCTCCACAAATGTAAAGTGTCTTTTGTGAGCACGCTTGTGACCGGGCTGGTAGGAATATGATCAAATCCCCTCGTGGGTAGGATTTTTAAAATTGTCCTCATGCGATTCTGTGAATGTGATCAGACTGCGAGAACATCAAGTCAACAGGAGTTCTAGCTAAACAAGAGCATCTTGCTGGAAGTCAAAGAAGAACAGTTAACCGACACATAAATGGAGTCGTCTGGTGCTACACGCTGAGGGGGATACACGGAGGGGTCTGGGCACTTATGAAGTAATAGATCCATGTATAGTGAGGATGAACGTTTGATTAACTGACTAACTAGCTAACTAACTAACAGTGGCGTGCAGAGATTATTTGATGCCCGGGGCCAATCACTTAATTGGATGACCTTAAATTGTTCTTTACCTCATTCATTCCCCCTCCCCTCCGACTGCACTGTGCTGCCCCCTCTCCCTAACTGGATGCCCCCCTCCCAGCTGGATGCCCGGGGCCATCGCACCCCCCGCACAACCGTCTGCACGCCACTGCTAACTAACTAGCTAACTAACAAACCAACTAACAGGCTGACTGATTGACTCACTAAAAAACTAACAGGCTGACTGACTAACTAGCTAACTAACTAACTAACTAACTAACTAACTAAAAGGCTGACTAACTGACTAACTAACTAATTAACTAGCTAACTAACTTACTAGTTAAGTAGCTTGCTCACTAACTAACTGACTAACTAACTAGATAACTAATTAATTAACTAGTTTACTAACTAATTAACTAACGATCTAGTTAAGTACCTTATTAACTAACTAACTGTTTAACTAACTAACAAGCTTACTTACTAACTAATTAGCTAATTAGTTAACTAGCTAACTAACTAACAATTAACTAACTAATTAGTTAACTAGCTAGCTAACTAACTAACTAAATAACTAAATAACTACTAACTAGCTAGCTAGCTAGCTAACTAACTAACTAACTAAATAATTATCTAACTAACTAACTAACTAACTAACCAACCAACTAACTAGATTACTAACTAAGTAACTAACTAACATTGCTGATATTTTGACCTGATTTCACAGCAATGTCCAATAGTGAGAGCTCTCATCTCCGTATCCTAGAACCAACATGCTACAAGAAATACCAACACATACACACACAGGTCGACGCCAAGTACACACTGGACCTTGTCAGGTAGTGTGATTGTGTCGGTGTGTGTGTGTGTGTGTGGGAGAGAGAGAGAGAGTCAGTCAGTGTGTGTGTGTGTGTGAGAGAGAGAGAGAGTCAGTGTGTGTGTGAGAGAGAGATAGTCAGTGTGTGTGTGAGAGATAAAGAGTCAGTTTGTGAGAGAGAGAGAGAGAGTCAGTGTGTGTGTGAGAGATAGAGAGTCAGTTTGTGTGTGTGTGAGAGAGAGAGAGAGAGTATCAATGTTTGTGTGTGTATGTGAGAGAGAGAGAAAGTCAGTGTGTGTGTGTGAGAGAGAGAATCAGTGTGTGTCTGTGAGAGAAATAGAGAGTCAGTGTGTGAGAGAGAGAGAGTCAGTGTGTGTGTGTGAGAGAGAGAGTCAGTGGTGTGTGTGTGAGAGAGAGTCAGCGTGTGTCTGTGAGAGAGATAGAGAGTCAGTGTCTGTGTGTGTGAGAGAGAGAGAGAGTCAGTGTGTGTGTGAGAGAGAGAGAGTCAGTGTGTGTGTGTGTGAGAGAGAGAGAGAGTCAGTGTGTGTCTGTGAGAGATATAGAGAGTCAGTGTGTGTGTGTGTAGAGAGAGAGAGAGAGTCAGTGTTTGTGTGTGTGTGTGTGTGAGAAGAGAGAGACAGTGTGTGTGTGTGAGAGAGATAGAGAGTCAGTGTGTGTGTGTGTGTGTGTGTGTGTTAGAAACATGATGGATCTGTACGATTGTAGAGTACGAAGGTA
>JACEFZ010028387.1:392500-490251 GCA_014155875.1 Cepaea nemoralis | reverse complement strand
TAAATTTTTAAAACTTTAAAATGTACAACAAGTTGAATAGTTGTTTGCACCTCCAATTTTCAAAGGTCAGTTACATCCTGGCCATACAAGTCAGCAACATCAACTTTAGCCCATGCATCCCCCTTTTGGGGAAAAAAAAACAGGTTTATAAACACTGACTTATCTTTATTTATGCAGTACTGGACTAAAAACAGTATGACATAATCACTAATTCAGAGCTTATGGAGAGAACTAATCAAATCAATAAGTTCCCCTCTGCCGTGCGTCCACCTTGACGAGGTAGAGGGGCTTGAGCGTTCCAATGACCCCAAGAGCTATGCCGACGGTAGCACAGCTACTGGTAGGGTCACCCATGTCGGACAGGTCAAGGGAGAGGGACCAGACGAAGTGACGCACAAACCTGCTGCCTTGTAGGTAGACTGGGGACAGTCAAAGGCTAGGGAAAGCATCCCGAACAAATGCTTGTCGAAATCGGATGTACTGAGCCACAGGCTTGACAAAGAAGTGCAACGTAACTTTATCATTTCATGATGCCACAGATGAAAATTAATCGTTATGGTGCTAATCCCGTGAAGTCCCATCAGGCGGTGATAGTGCCGGGCCCCCTGCCTCGAGGGGGTCCACCCATGACTACTGGTGGTCACCTTCCCCTGTGCTGTGGAGTCAAGGCACAGAGGAGTAGGTTAAGAGCTATTGACCAAACACCCCGGACACTCAACATACTACAATGGAATGCAGAAGGAGTTTATAACAAGAAAGCCTCCCTAACACAGCGTCTTCATAAAGATAGAATAGATGTGGCATGCATTCAAGAGACACACCTCAACGCCAATCGCACATTTTCAGTCGAGGGATATCAGGCCACACGTTTCGACCGCGAAGGACACAAAGGAGGAGTTGTAATACTTACACGAAATACAATACCTTGCAGCGAAGTATCTGTGATCTCTGACAACCAAACGGAAATTATAGGTGTTGATATAATGATAAAGGACGTGAAAATAAGAATTTACAATCTGTATAGCCCGGCAGATAAGGATCTTACACTCTCAAACATGGAAATAACTGACACAAATTGCATTGTTGTCGGAGACTTTAATAGCCGTTCAGAAAGATGGGGATACCCAGATACTGACAAAAGAGGAGATGAAGTGGAGGACTGGGAAATAGACTCAAATCTCCATCTACTCAACAAAGCGGATGACACACCGAGCTTCTACTCCAGAAGATGGATTACCACTTCTACTCCAGACTTAGCTTTCTGCACAGGAGACATCCTCCACAAAATCGATCGCCATGTGCTGGACCAATTAGCAGGTAGTGACCACAGACCAATCAAGCTTGTAATAAATATGGAGTATGTTCCACAGGAGCAAAAGCCTTTGCCCCGTTGGAATTACAAACGAGCAGATTGGGACAGATTTGCCATACTAACAGACAAATATTGTGAAAACATAAATACACGATATGGCAACATGAAGCAAATGGTGGAAAGTCTAAACAGAGCAATAATACAGGCGGCCACTGAGTCTATTCCAAGAGGAGCGAGGAAAAATTACAAACCATACTGGACTGAAGAACTACAAATTTTGGAGGACAAAGTTGAAGATGCTAGGAAGACCGCAGAGAGAGAACAAACAACTGAAGCGAACATCTCTCTCAAAGCCATCTCAGCAAAATATAAAAGAACAGTAAATCAAACAACAAGAGATTGTTGGAGGAAAAAAACAGAAAACCTGAATTTTGACAGGGATGGAAACAAACTATGGAAACTAGTGAAAGCCATGAACAATGAAGGACCTAGAAACAAACAAATAACAATTAAACAAGGAAATGCCTTGCTTACAGGAAAAAAGGCTGCAAATGCACTAATGGAACACTATGCCAGTGCAAACCACATTGATATTACAGCCGAACAGAAGAAAGCAATCAAAGATAAACAGATACATCATAGATATACAGAGACAGCAGCAGAATATATGATGGCAAATCTAACAATGGAAGAAATGGAACAGGCAATGAATACCCTAAAAAAGAAGACATCACCAGGAAAGGATGGAATCACAAATGAAATGCTAATAGGACTAGGCACTAAGGCAAAAAAGAAACTACTAGCAGTCCTAAATTACAGCTGGAAGAGGGGAATAGTCCCACAGGCATGGAAGGAAGCTATACTAATACCAGTCCCAAAGAAAGGAAAAGACCTGGAAGAACCAAATGGCTATCGACCTATCAGTCTTACTTAGCTGTGTAGGAAAATTAATGGAACGCATTATCAATGGCAGGCTAACATGGCATCTGAAAGAAAACCAACTCTTAACACCTCACCAAGCAGGATTCAGAAAGTACAGATCTACTGAAGATCAAATAACCTATATAGCTCAGGAAATAGAGGATGCCTTCCAAGAGAAAAAGCACACACTAGCAGTCTGGATAGATTTAGAAAAAGCATTTGATAAAGTATGGAAGGAAGGACTGAAAGTAAAACTGCAAAAAATGCATGTTTGTGGGAAAATGTACTAAATGGATCAGCCACTACCTTGAGAACAGAACTGCCAGGACAAAAGTACAAGGACAAACCAGCAAAATGATGCTGTTGGAGCAAGGTGTCCCCCAAGGAGGAGTTCTTTCACCAACATTATTCCTAGCATATATAAACTGACATCACAGGAAAATTTTCCAGCCAGAGTACACACATCCTCCTTTGCAGATGACCTAGCCATATGGACATCTGAAGAATATATTAGTACAGCTAACAGCAGAATACAGCAAGCCTTATTAGCGCTAGAGGACTGGTCAAAATCATGGCTAGTGAAGATAAGTGAGGAGAAAACAACATGCACAGTGTTCTCCCTCTCAAATAAAACTCAGCAACCTAAGCTGGTATTGAATGGAAAAATATTGCGCCATGAAGAAAATCCAAACTATCTAGGAGTCACCTTTGATCGTCGCCTGACATGGAAGACACAGGTTGAGAAAAATCGAACAAGAGCAAGGCAGAAGAATGGCAATCATGAAAAAGCTTGCTGGTACAACGTGGGGAGCAGATGAGAAAGTTCTCAAGAAGTTATATACTGGACGGGTGAGGCCAGTACTGGAATATGGCATTGCAGCTTGGGCAACAGCAGCTAAGTCAAACTTTAACAAAATAAGTAGAGTCCAAAATCAAGGAATGCGAATCATAACTGGAAGCCTGAAGACAACGCCTATTAATGAACTAGAAAAGATCACTTGTTTACAACCAATGCAGGATAGAAGAGATAGCAGAGCCCAGCAACAAGCAGAAAAATTTAGAAGATTGACAGACCACCCTATGTACAACAGATTTAATGGTTTTGGAAAGGGAAGACTGAAGCGTAGCAACTTTGTAGAAACTGCAAAACGAAGGATTAGGGCAGATCCTATTCTTAACATATCAACAGTCAAGCCCATACACAATGCACACAAGTTCCCAGCTTGGAGACAGCAGCAACTGCCTGAGATGATAGAAAACATTCCTGGTATTGAGAAAAAGAACACTCAGCATGAAACCGAAAGAAGAGAAATAACCCTAAACTACATAAAAGAACATTACCCAAGCAGGAATTGGACCCATGCATATACAGATGGATCAGCCAAAAATTCAATAGAGAATGGAGGAGGAGGAATTCTCCTAAATTTAAAAAATGGAGTGAAAAAAAACACATTCAATGGCAACTGGAAAATTTTCAAGTAACTTCAAAGCGGAGGTAGAGGCTCTGAAAACTGCAGCAGAAATGCTCCTGATGGAGGAAAATAAAGAGAAGCAAATAGCTATCTTCACAGATGCAAAGTCAGCTGTCTCAATACTGAAGAGCAATAACAGCACAGAACTAACTGACCTAAGAGCAGCACTCCATGGTCTATGCCAGAAATCCAAAAAAGTTGTAATACAGTGGATCCCATCACATTGCAGTATACCTGGAAACGAAGAGGCTGACAGACTGGCAAAAGAGGGCGGACGACTACCACAGCCTGACATAGACATAACCTATAATGAGGCAAAGAGGTTGATAAAAAGCACTTATAGAACCAAATGGGAATCAGAGCATCCAGGCCATCAGAAGGATGATGCATATTACAAACTCGACCGAAGAGAACAAGTAGCAATCTTCAGACTCCGCACAGGACATAACAGGCTGAAATACCACTTGTTCAATAAACTAAAGATAGGAGATACCGATGAATGTAATTGTAGAACTGGAAAAATGACAGCAAAACATTTGCTGCAGGATTGCCCAACGTATGCAGAACAGAGAAAGATATTTTGGCCCACACCTGCTTCATTTGAGGACAAGCTCTATGGAGATATCAACAAGCTAAAGTTGACCGCAGATTACTTTAACTATATACAGGTTGACATTTAAAGGTGCATGAAGACCCAGAGGCATGAAATGGAATATTGCTTGGATAGCAAATCCATTACGTGGAAAGTCCAAATCGAAAAGCCCATTGTGTGGGCTTCATAAAAGGTGGAAAAGTGTCCTAGTGGCACGAAATGGAATATTGCTTGGATAGCAAATCCATTACGTGGAAAGTCCGAATCAAAAGCCCACTGTGTGGGCTTCATAAAAGGTGGAAAAGTGTCCTAGTGGCACGAAATGGAATATTGCTTGGATAGCAAATCCATTACGTGGAAAGTCTGAATCAAAAGCCCACTGTGTGGGCTTCATAAAAGGTGGAAAAGTGTCCTAGTGGCACGAAATGGAATATTGCTTGGCTAGCAAATCCATTACATGGAAAGTCCGAATCGAAAGCTCACTGTGTGGATGTCATCTGCAGACTGCATACTTCTGGTTTCCGGAAGAACAGCCTATGGTGAACGGAAGGCCCAATATACGGAAGTGAGGCTAAGCAGCCATGTGCAGGACGTGACGATTCCTTGGGTGAGCCCAGTACCAGAGCGCTATGTATCGGCTCTGCAAGTATGGAAGCCTCCTTGGATGGCGGGGAATGCCCATGGTCTGCCCCTGCCTTCCCTTGAGGGCTGACCAGGATCTTTGGCTGTTCTATATGGACCAGCTGGGATGGGGGATAACACCACAACAGTGAGAGTCAAACGTCCTAAGAAACCCCCGGGAAGGTTAACCCGGTCAACAAATGCCCGCAGAAGTCGGATGTGTCGGCCTAACGGCGCAAGAACGCAGCTCTGCTGTAAACAGGCACAACGCAATCACATCCGAAAAAAAACTCCGGATGAACGAAGAAGAAGAAGAAGAAATCAATAAGTTAAAACAAGACACATAATAGATAGGGACACACATTGAGAAGACTTGTTAATAGTATAACAGAAAGTCCTTTCTCTCAAACTCACAGGGTAAAATAAATAGTGGACAACCTAAAAACACATGAAGAAAACCAAATTAAAGTCAAAGATAAATAATATGGGGAGGACATGATGGGAGCCAGTGTGTCACCAGGGCCAATCAGGAAGGCGAAGATTAATATGGGGAGGACATGATGGGAGCCACTGTGTTACCACGGCCAATCAGGAAGGCAAAAATGAATAATGTGGGGAGAACATGGTGGGAGCCAATGTGTTACCAGGGCCAATCAGGAAAGCAAAGATGAATATGGGGAGAATATGGTGGGAGCCAATGTGTTACCAGGGCCAATCAGGAAGGTGAAGATGAATAATATGGGGAGGATATGGTGGGAGCCAATGTGTTACCAGGGCCAATCAGGAAGGCAGAGCATAGAAACAATGTAACCTTTCATGCATGTCATTAGAGGAGGCTTCAGCTATAGAAAACATTAGCTACAAAATGCATTAGCTGTGTAGCATTGGCAAAGATCTACATTTGTTTACAACAAGACCACCTATGCTATAAATACTCTCTCTGCCTTGTGAATGGGTTTTCTAAGTCATGAAATTTTGCCAGGCAGTGACCTATTCTTTTTTGTTACTGTGAATTTTTAATATGTACATGAGTAATCCTAGTTTCTTTGTTCTTATCCAAAGAACTTGACAAGATCCTGAAGCAATGTACCATCTTTGTCTTAATTTTGTACAAATCCACACTCTATACTGAGTCATCCAAGTAGAGATGGTGGTCACATCTTCAAGCCACAATGTCCTCCATTACTGGAGAGGAACTGAAAGCATGAGGCTGACACAGTAGAGGATTACATCTAAAAGATAACTGGAAAAAGGATATTAGACTGTACCATTATGGATCCATTGCAGCCAACTAGTGAAGTGATTTGATCTTGCTAATACAAACCAGTGTTTCACCCGGAGTGATGTGGACCATATTATCTCACAATATGCCATTCAGTCATGACAAATGAAGGCCTAACAACATATCTCTACTTTACTGCTTGTATAATATTATAACTCTAACATTAAACAGCTGGTCTCCCTGGCGTAGGAGGTAAGGACGTTATTTGGAAAACCGTACTCTCATATGAAACACAGCTGCGTGAGATTCGGCAGCGGATCACATCGCGCTGGTGGCTTACGGAGGTATGTGAGCCAGTCGTTCAGAAAGCAATGGCAAACTACTGAATGTAAAACTTGCCAAGACATCAACAGCAGCTGAAACATGCTGGTGTTTACTGCAATGTCCTGTAAAGGATATGCAGGGGGGGGGGGGGGGGGGGGGGGGGGGGGGGGGGGGGGGGGATATCACACACACACACAAATAAAACAATTTTAAAAAAACACCAGTACTGCCTGTATTATCACAGACACTGACAATAACTAAAACAATTACTAATAACCTACAAACATTTATCAGCTGGTGTCTGAGCTGAATGCAGGACTAAACTATGTATACAGCAACACCTGGATGGTGTGAACTGAACATACAGCCTCACCTGCAGCCTGTCTAGGTGTGTCCACTGTTGGCCAGCAACCACTGCGACTGCCTCAGCTTTGGAATGCTGACACGGAAGTTGACCTTCGGTGGGAGGCGATCAAGCTGGACCTGATCAGCATGTGGGCCCTTGTTTGTTGGGATCACACCAGGTTCGTACATAAAGCAACCTTCTTTCCACTGGGCATACTGCTTCGGGAATGGGAACACAGCTGTCCAGATTAAAATGAAAAGGAGTTTTTTGTAAATAAATAGTTTACGACAAAATGTGTAAATATCAGCAAAGCAAATTAATAACAAAGAGGCCAAAGATCATAAGCTGTAGTAAACAAAGGCATTTATGAATGTCTCAAAGCCATTATTTAAGACAACAGAATAATCTACCAAATTCCTAAACTGTATTATCAGATATTCAGTTTTACTCTAGTATCCACTGCCCGCTCTTATTTCAGACCGTTTAAGTTATCTTCTTCAGCTTCATCTGTTACAACACAGAGAGTGTGCCATTTCTTTTTCTGCACTTTAATCTCCATTAGAGCATAGACCCTCAACCAGCTCATTCCATTCCGTCCTATCTTTTACTCTCTATCTTCAGTTCTCCTGTCCGTGTGTTATCTGGTGCTATTTCTAATGATGTTTCTTCACAACAATGTTCTTACTTTACCTAGCTTCTCACCAGCTTACTCTCACAATAAGAAAACATACATTTACTTCACCATAGTGCTAAAGTTGTAGCATGTTAAATGCAGCATAAGTGATTAAATGTACAGCATGAAATTATTCATTTTAAGAAGCATAACATTAATTTTGCTACATTTCTGGTGAATGACATGTTTTAAGAACATGCTGAATAACCCGACATGACAAAATATATTTTCTCAGAATTGACACAGATGAATGAACTGAACTGACACAGATGAGTAAACAATTCTGAGAGAATTCATACAAGATGTAACAGTACTGAAGAATGAAGAAAACAAACAACATAAAAAAGCATAAGCGACAAAGTTTAATGCTTGCATGTCATCCGCTAAGAAAATGGAAAGACTGGTCCCATACTCCTCTGTGCACTGAAGCCTGCAAAATGCGAGGGTCCTAACACTTCCCATATCCATAACAGTTTCCTGTTACAGGATTTCAGAGAGCGATAAGTCAAAACAATGAGAAGTGAAAAAAAGTTACCAATGAAGATAGAAATTACTCAATGCAATACAGAAGCTGCCGGTCTCCCTGGTCTAGGGGTTACACGACTTTCTCCGTAATCCCATATACTCTCGTAAGTAACGTGACGTGCGCAAGAATCGGTAGTGATTCTCTTCGCATCAGTAACTTACGGGGTATGTGAGCCGGTCGCTCAGAAAGCAATGGCAAACTACTGAGCATAATCTTACCAAGAAATCAACAATCAGCTGAAAGATGCTGATGTTGACAGCGATATCCTGTAAAGGAAATGTGGGGGAAAAATACAGAAGCCAAGGCTGTTATGGCTGGGTCTTAGCTTTCGGCATAAAGGCCACAACAGCTAGTCCTGGATGGAAAAATCCTTGAAGGAAAAGGTTGGCCAAGGAGCACCTTTGACACCCATGCATGCAGAGATCTATCAATGGAGACATATGCAAGACTAAGACAAGCAGCAGAAATCAGGGACTACTGGAGAGATCTGATTGTTAAGCTCACAAGCCCTCCGGTTGACAACTAATGAATGAGCCAAAAAGACAAGGCATACACTAACCTAAGGTAATGGGTTAAAACTTAAATTAATTTCTTAACATTTCAACTTAACATTGTTTCATTGCCAAAAAGGCAGAAGTTCTTTAACTCTATGTGATTGCTTTTCTAAGAAATTTTAACTAAATTTACGCCTAAAATAATAACCATCAAAACAAGAAAATGATAATGTTGTATAAATGTAATATATATATATGGCTTTAAAACAGAGTATTTAGAGATATTTATTAGACATGATAAGTTACCTGCGTGACAGCACGACAGTTTATGAGATAGTTGAATACTCCTGGCAACTGCTGACTAGGATCAGACTGTGGCATAGCATAGATCTGCAGTTTGTAGTAGCCTGGGGTGTGCAGGTTCACAATGAATGAAATCTGGGAACCCAGAGTGTTGGAGAAGACAAAATCTGGGAACTCCTCTTCACTTTCCACCTGGATCAGATTAGCGGTGACACGCATGGGGATGGAGGTTTTCATGACGATGGTGACCGTGTTAACATCCAGGTGAATGACTGGGTCAATGTGTGAGACACAGGCCAAGCCAAACTCATCAAACCTCTGCTGTTTCCCCAGATAGCCATGGGGCAGAGTTGGCAGAGGTTCAACCTGTGTGGAATTCAATTTTAATTTTAAAATGTAAATGTCTGACAAACCTGACAGTAATCAATATATATATATATATATATATATATATATATATATATATATATATATATATATATATATATATATATATATATATATATATATAAGATGAGCTGCGTTTCATACTGGTATTGAAAACAAACATATTTTCAACTATGTATAGTTAGTAATTTCTTTTTTCATTCATGTGTGCATTTAACATTTTTATTCAGTCTGACACCAGATGAAAAATACAAGAATATGAAAACAACTTTCACATAATTATACGTTAGAGAACAAATTGTTTTCTAATTTTATCTATTGATGCTGTCAAAAGCATTGTGGGAACTGCATTCTTGAAAACATGATTATACATGGTGAATAGGCAGGCAGGCCGTTAACATCTTTGGGAACTAATTATCTGCAGTCATGGTTTACTAGGTATTTCATCCATGATTAGACTTGGAGGGCCCGGTTTTGTTACCCAGCTACTGAGTGCTTGGTGTGACACTGTGAACTGTGAATTTGTTTCACATTTTTTGTCATTGGTGATTGCATGGTGAAATACACATTCAGAAAATGGTGGATGGATTGCTTCTGAGCACACTAGGCAGCACCTTATGCGATAATGCGTATGCAGGGTGCTTGTGTGTTCGCCAAACAGCTGTCTCTTTCAACAATGAATAGCATATTAAAGTGAAAGACAGCTTGCTGTCAGGAGCCCCAGCAATTTGGTCTTGTAGAAGTTATTGTTTCTTTCACAATTTCACATGGGACAAATGATGGGCATTTCTTGCGGTTTCCACTGGAACAGGAACAAAGCAATTATGGGGGTGACCAGTTGCTGTGAAGTGGGAACTACACAACTACTACTACTACTATTAATGTTAAAGTTAGTTGCATATCCTTTTTTACAGGACATCACAGTCATCCACAGCCTTTTTTGGCTGTTTATGATCTCTTGACAAGTTTACGTTCAGTAGTTTGCCATTGCTTTCTGAACGACCGCACCCATACCATTTCACAAAAAAACCAACACAAATGGCACACAGCTGTGTTTCTAACATGGTATGTGGGATTAAGAACTGCGCCCGTAACCCCTTCACCACGGAGCCAGCACTACTACTCTACTACTACTAATTCTGTCTGTCCTTTAGTGTGTTTATATGAACCAACCTCTGCTCTAGTTATTAATTTAAATTTAATACCTTTTGTTCTGGACTCTATACTGGGTGTACGCAATATATTCATCAAAGTGTGCATGTCAAGTTAGTTGTCTACATGTTATGTGAAGTGCACTGAAGGTGTCTTTCAGATCCAGAAAGAGAGGTGAATAGTTTTATGATGTATGGATACTTGCCCAATTTATCCATTCCTTTCCACACATCCTCCTGCCATGAGTATTCATGTTTTAGAAACTTAAAACAATGTTTTCCTGTAGTGAATTTGAATATCGAAGACACAAACAATAGATTGCACAATTTATTGTCTATACCCAATTGGACTGCCAAGATACTATACAAAGGTGATAGAAACCTGGCCACGCCAACAAACCCCAAACCTCCTACGTGATCGATTGCATGGCACATTTTGGAAACCGGTCATGTGACTGATAAAGACAATGCGTTTCATGTGTTATTTAACACACAAAATAGTTGCTTGTTAAAGTTCACAGAAGCCATCATGATTAATCTACATAGGCCAATTTTGTGCAAACAGAAAGACAGGATAGTTTAAAATTACCATGGTAGACAATTGAAATTACTGTGCGAACATGCGTATATTTCAGCTAGAAGGATTTATCTGGTTGTTTTACTTTATGTGTGATTTCTGCAACATATACCCAATGAGATGCAGCAAAATATGCCAGGCAATACATCGTGCAATTTATTGTGTCTTCATTGTTCACATTCACGTTTTATTGAACTTTTTGTTTGCCCTTAACTGTTGTTACAAACCAAACAAACACACAACCACAGCATTATGCAACCCACCTTAACATCCTCTTGGCACACAACCAAGTACTGGGCCACATGGTAGAGAGTGCTACCTTCCTTATCAGGGTTATTAGCATAGATCTCTAGACCATACTCCCCTCTGCCAGGGCAGCTGACATTGAAATAAGCAGTGTTGCCCACAATTCGATGCAGAACATACCCTTCCAGGTCTGCATCACTAAACTTATTGCTCTTTAGCTTGGCCATGAACTGCATATTTGAGGAAATCTTGATCTGAAATTATATTTGATGCATATTATAAATTAGTAATAAACAAACATGTATCAATTATAGTAATAAATTATCATTAAGTCACAGTGGGGAGGAAAAAGAAACAAAAAGTAAACATGACAAATCAGCTGTAAATATGTCTTTTTTTAAAGCTTCTGCAATGTTAATTAAACAGTATTTTAAGTTGCTGTCTACACTAAACAAATTGGGAAAAATAAAACAACAAACAATAATTATATCAAAGAATTATATCAAAACACAACAAGAGGGGTGGGGGAGGGGTCAATAAATAATCAATTATAGCAAGATTCACCCTTGAAGTGATAAGTAGTTTTCTTGAGCAAACTATATGTCACTGTTTATCAGTTTATTGTTTTGTTTACATTAGTAGTGAATCTCTATGGTCTTCTGAGTTTAGAGGTTGATAGCTTTTCAGTGGCAATTCCTTAGAGAGTCTGTTTTACAAATATATGAAAAGTAAAGTTAATAACCAGCTTTATTACTTGTTTCTGTGTTTACAAATGTCTTTACTGCAAAGATACAGCAATCATATTGCAATATGATTAAAATATTTCATTTAAGGCCTTAAGTTTGAAATGTTTATCCAGATATTCAAATTAATGTTTAGTGTGCACATATTTGTGTAGGAAACAATGACAAAACATTAAATAATCCAATATTATGAACAGATCTGCAATGTCCATTCATTTCTCTCTAATCTGATATATAATATTTATTGCTATACTAATGACTGGGCATATTATTCAAGCACTAGAACAATTATGTGTGTCTGAATTCTTGACCAGTAAATGCCCTGGAAAGTCAAGGCAGCTAGCGCGAAATTGACCACCTCAACTGTCGATTGGTCTATAATTAATATGGGGCTAACATCATATACTCAATACGCCTTAAGGCATGCAAATTGTCCCTTACTTTACTTAATTCTTGGTCTGATAAATAATTATAGCCAAGGTGGTATTAAAAATGACATGGCATCAGTTAAAAATGTATATGAACTCTTAAAGAAAATGTCACCAGAAAGCTTCACCTGTAGTTCAGCTTTGCCCTCTCTTGTGTTGATTGTGGCCGTCTGCTGGTAGGTGTTCAGATTGTACCTGTAGAATGATGACCCAGCACCCCAGTTTAAGTATGAGCATGGTGGGTATGGCTCTGGAGTGGGCGCCGGAACATACTCCTGCTCAACCTTGTACTCACACACCTGTGCATAGACATTGTCTTTATTCTCAGGAGTGTCCTCTTTGGCATATATGTACAGAATGTAGGAGCCTTGAACTGGCAGACGGAGAGAGAATGAGGCGATCCTACCTGAGCTCTCTTGCATGCCGTATCTGTTTAACTTCACGCCATTGTACTCTTCATTGCCATCTTCAAACTGAATAGTGAAATTGAAAGCCACGGCAATCTTGTCTGCGGGATAACGCAGCCGAATATGTAGTTCTCCTCGACTGTGAATGACTCCGGTACGATGAGTCACAAACTCCAGACCATACTTAAAGAACTGTGGTTTCATGTGTGGCATAGACTCAAACTCCTGCAGTGTGATGGGGCGCTCCAGCAGTTGCCACTGGGGGTCATCAGGAAAGTGAGTGTAGATCAACTGGTGAGGGTCTGGCAAAAAGAAGTACCTGGCAACAAAGGCAGTAACTGATATTACAGCAGAACATAGTCATTAATGTGGATGCTTATGTGTGAAGAAGGAGGGAAAAAGAGAGAGGGGGGGGGGAGGGGGAGAGAGAGAGAGAGGGGAGAGAGAGAGAGAGAGAGAGAGAGAGAGAGAGAGAGGCACACACACAGAGAGGAAAGGAGGAGGGGTGTGAAGAAGGAGAGAGCGAGAAAGCGATAGAGAGAAAGAGAGAGAGAGAGAGAGAGAGAGAGAGAGAGAGAAGAGATATAGTAACAATAAAAACAAAAAACAAAAGAAAAGTGTATTACTTTAAAAGGGGCAAATATGCACTTTAAAAAATTAAAATAAGCTATCAAATATTTCAGTAAGCTCTGGCTAATAGAAGTACAATCACATATGACACATAGAATGATACATATGAAGAATAGTTATTCACACATCATTTGTTTCTTGGGACAACAACAAAGAAAGTTAACTAACTTAGCAAGGAAAAAATAGCATCAAGGAAAACCTGTTAGGCGAGTTCAATAATGTCTCAACAGAACAGAGGAGCAGTGTTCAAGAACTGCACACACAAAGCAACAATTTCTACACCTCTGTGTCAAAGCCCACCACATCCTCATTATATTACAACACATTATATTTAATATAATTAGCACCACAGATTTTGGAAAGGAAGAGAACCAAGCATCCTACTTCATAATACCATGATCAAGTATATTTAAAGACCTACAACTTTACACCCCAAACTGCCGCATGTCTGTGGATCTATCTTTTTATCAACAGAAAAACAACTGATCAAACACTTTTATCTATAGTACAACAGCTGAAAGAACACATACTCATCCAACTGATAGTGAAAGTCCTCATTGGTGGCTTGTTTTCCTATGATACGCCTGGCAGCCCAGTGAGCATCGATGAGACACCAGGTACCATAAATGTAGACAGCATTCCAAGAGTGCTGGTTTGTCCCCGGAGTGAACTTCTGTCCAGGCCTATAGTCAGCTCCTTTAGCATAGCCACTGATGATTTGTGAGTGCAAGCCTGCATAGCTGTAACAATAACAAAGCAATCACGGTCAATTATAAATCATGTCTTCTTCAGCTGCCTGGTCTGCAGCAGATTTGGATGATCTTGGCTCTCCACTCTGCTCTGTCATCAGATATTTTGATGAAACTGGTTGCCGTTTGTTGCCCAGCTAACCACATGTTTCTTTATCTGTTTTCCTCTGTCTTTTCAGCCTAGTACTTTCCCCTACTTTCCTTTGCCAGTCTCCATGGAAATGGGGTTACAGATGCTGTCTGTGATCCCGCATACCCACGTTCAAGACACAGCTGCACACGATTTGGCAGAAGACCACGTTGCATTGGTTTTTTATGAAATGGTATTGGTGCCAGTCGTTCAGAAAGCAATGGCAAACTACTGAACGTAAACTTGCCAAGACATCAACAACAGCAAAAAAAAATAGAAATGCTGGTGTTGACTGCAAACGTCCTGTAAAGGATATGCAACTAACTTTCACTTTCTCACATAATATGGATTTCTCTTCTATTAATAAGTACAAGAAAGTAAAGGACACTTTCACATGCCTTCATGTGTATTGGATGCTGGACCCATATTTGTACAGATTACCAAGCGCTTGGTGGCTGATGTGATCAGTATCACGCCAGCCAATTTTATTTCCCAAAACATTTCCTGTTACCCATTTTAGGCTGAGTCCACCTGAGAGTCCAGATCAATTTTAAACGTCCACCCAGATACAGATTCAACAGGTATTAAATGTATGAAAACCGTTAATGTATTCCCACAAATTTCATGTTTTTCCTTATGATTTATTGTGTGATCTAGTAACAGCTGCAGCTGTAAGCATTGCAGAGTTTGATTTCTTCTCTGTCCATGAAATTCTTCAGCAAAAAAAACATCCCCAATGCCTCCAGTGTTTTCACAATTTTGTTATTCAATGCCCTACATCTGCATCTATACAGAAGAACAAGTCACACACAACAGACGGATTGCTTTTAATGGTCATAATATGTATGTTTCATGAGACAAATCAACAGATCCTAATAAAAGAGAATTTTGGTATGGTAATTCTTGTCTCTATCTCTGTGTCACATCAACTGCCAGATGTCGCTGTGTAGCCCACATATTTACATAGATTACCTGTCAGCTTTGTACACCTTTACTATATTTACAGTATATTGCAATTTGCGTTTTCTTGAAAACTACCATGCATTCAGCATTACTAAGATTTAATGATGATCCTTTTATCCCACTCTGTCACAACCTTACCAAGAGTGGTTTGCAGACTATTTTCTGACTGTATTAAAACTATAATCTGCACATATCAGAACATTTAAATGGTGTCCTCCAGCTTTACCTTCCTCATGATGTTTGATGCCTCAGAGTATTATCTCACTGTAAATGTTGAAAAGATCTGGTGATAAAACACAACCTGTCTAATTCCTCTTTTAATTGCTCTGAGTTCATTAAGTTCTCCTCCTTGCTTATTTCACTGAGATCTTTTCCATCTGATTAGTTCACGTAAAATGTTGAAAATGTCTTGGTGTTTCATTTTTTCTAAGGTCTTTAAAGTGTATAAAGTATAAATACAGATCTTTTACTTTTATTGTTTTGTGAACATGTTTCTATGTGATGTCTAAAATATATTTAAAGCATAAATATAGATCCTGTAACTTTTGTTTTTGTGTGTGAACATGTTTCTATGCGATGTCCAAAATATATAAACACAAGTGGTAACTAAATTCGTAGATATAAAAATTGTACCAGAAACTTACACAGAATCCTACAAACTGCTTTCTTCTATAATGAATATTTTTCTGTTTCTGACAAAATTGTGTTGAGCCTGTTTACAGCAGAGCTGCGTTATTTGCACTTCTCGGCCAACAGATGCGACTTCCTCCGACCATTTATTGATCAGGTCAGCCATGCTGGGTGGATTAGTCTCAAAAACCATCTTTATAGCACTGTGAAACTATCCATTACTACTACTACACTCTCCTACAGATCACACTAAGAGCATTTCAGCTTAGTGCACAATCTCTGTAGCACCAGTTACGACTTCTATTTTTACGTACCCTTAACTTTCTCATATGTTGTGACCTCGAATAAGTGAAAGCCTAACATCTCACACCTCTACGCCAGTACTACTATGGGACTACCTTTATCTTTCACTATATAAATATTCAAGTGTGGTCAGGTTTCATTTTGACATTTTGCAAGAGAAGTGGCCTGCTTGGCTTACTCTTTATGATTTTCACATGCAACAGAATTGCTAACCTGTACATGAGACCTATTTTTCAAAATGGTTTAGGCAGCTGATTTACTACCCAGAGATAAAGGAAATAGAAATCACTGGGTTCCTGTGACAACAGTGCCATGAAAATATCATCTGCGTGACCAAAAAGAATTCTGAAATCTAACATGGCCACACAAGATAATATATTTATACAAAATTTGGAACTAAACTGTTTTTCCTTTCCCTTTTTAAAGTGGTGTGTAGGGAACTGGTCACCTCATCTTAATTATACCACCACCTAGTGTGTGAAGGTTCTATCAAGTCACAATTCTATTGCAGATACGACAGTGGGGTGATTTTTTCAAGCACAACCACATCCCACTCCAACTCTGCCATTTCTCTATAACCTTTCCCCTGAGGTATCTCATCAATACTATCCTGACAGAAATGATGACTTACTTGCACAAAGTATCAAACACCATGGCATATGTTGTCTTGCCAGTTTTGAGACCCATCAACACCTCTTCGGGACTGCCCTTCTCAATTGTGTCAAAATTCATTTCCTTCAAATTCTTTGTTGCCAGCCAACGGAAGATGACTCTAGTTAAATAACAAGTAATCTTATTTAAATTATTTAATCATAGAATGTAAATCAATTTTTGTCTTAACAGATATTCACAAACAGGTAAAGAACCAGGTTTTTAATATTCAAGGCTCTTTGTTCTTCTAAGTGCGCCATAAGGATGTACGCTAGAATGGAATGTAGAGGATCCCCCACGACCACTGCATCAATTTGACTTTTAAGTCATTACCGTGATACACCCTTACTTCCCATTTTCCACCATCCATTTTTGTTTAGTCTAAACCTACATTTTGCTAGGCACTGAATCAGTTAAAGTTTACTTATCAAATGCAACTGACCCCTGACTCAAAGAAATACCAGAGACCACTGAAAACATACACAGAAGGAAGAAGAGAAAGCACATCATCATCATGAAGTCATGTTGTAGCATGTCGCTCTCATCACGACCAGCCAAGAAGCTTCTCCATCCTCTGCCAGCTCTCCTGCCTCATGCACCCTCATGCCCAAGGCGTCTGCAATGTCCTGTCTCCATCTTTGTGCTGGTTGACCATGCCTCTTCTTTTGAGATCTCTGCCTTCAATCACTGTACTTTCCAAACCACACAGATGTTTTATATGACCAAGTATTTCCGTTTCTGAGACATAATGCTTTTCATGAGCCAGTTTTCTTCAATTTTCAGATCTTGTAGAATGTCAGAATTGTGTTCCTCTTGGTCCACAACATTCTAAAACCTTTTTCTCTAACATTTAAGTTCAAGAATCCTCATTTTGTTTTAGTAATTGAAAAATGGTCAATGACTCACATGCATATGTTGCTACAGGAAAGATGCATGTTCTCAAAAACTGTTCTTTAATTTGTGTGCTGGGTTTGTGCCATAAGAGAAAACAACATACAATAAGAACTACCAAGAGAGGAAGGATGAGATATAAAGAGAGAGAAAGAGAGTTCAATATAAAGAGAGAGAGAGAGAGAGAGAGAGAGAGAGAGAGAGAGAGAGAGAGAGAGAGAGAGAGAGAGAAGAGAGAGAGAGAGAAGAGAGAGAGAGAGAAGAGAGAGAGAGAAGAGAGAGAGAGAAGAGAGAGAGAGAGAGAGAGAGAGAGAGAGAGAGAGAGAGAGAGAGAGAGAGAGAGAGAGAGAGAGAGAGAGAGAGAGAGAGAGAGACTAATTGACAGACAGACACGCAAACAGATTCAATGGCAGTTAAATAAATATCTTTATGATAAAAATTACAACATCAAAGCATGTTTCATTCTGACATTTTTTGACAGAAAAAGAGATAGATATACAGAGAGAGAGAGAGAGAGAGAGAGAGAGAGAGAGAGAGAGAGAGAGAGAGAGAGAGAGAGAGAGAGAGAGAGAGAGAGAGAGAGAGAGAGAGAGAGACTAATTGACAGAGAGACATGCAAACACTGATTCAATGGCACTTACATAAATATCTTTATAATTAAAATGACAACATCAAAGCTTGTGTTTGCACATGTACATGATTGACATTTTTTTTATGCACCCACATATATTACCTTCATTCAGGTAGATAACAAAACAGGTAATTACATCAACACAAACATGTTAAAAATGAAAAGCATCTTCTATCTCACCTGACTTTCTCCAGCTCATTAGTGATGTTCTTGGAGAAGATTAGATCCCACACTAAATCTTTGAAGTTGCTGTGCTCGGATTTGGAAACCTGCATACGAGGCAATTTTCTTTCTTAAATGGAAGCATTTTGGAATGCAACACAGCTTAACAGTCTGATTTATATATTAATATGTACTAGGTAATGTTTGGAAATAAAAACAATACTTCCCCCCCCCCACCTCACCCACACTGCAAGACAGGCAGGCAGGCAGGCAGGCAGAAAGACAGAAAGAAAGATGTGAGGGAGGGGATGCGCACATATGCATGTTTTTGAGCATGTTGTGAAGATCAGCAGATATTAGGATAGACACTAAACCAGGACTTCCCAAACCTTTCAGACCAAAGGAGACATTCATCAGCATTACCATCATGTGCCTCACAAAATGGTGTAGGCATTCTACTCTCTCCACTCATCTCAGTCCTCTCGATCAGTTCTATTGATGACATTCCTCGAAATCGTCATCTTAGATCACCAAACATGATCTCTCTGCCTCTGCTTTTTTCCACCACTGATGTTTCAAGCCATGACAATGTCTTCCAATGCCACTTTCACCCTTATATAACTAAAGAACACAGTTTGTCTCTTTCTTATAGTTGCATATAATGTTCTACTTTCATTAGCCTCTTCAAGACAGTCGTTGTTAGTTACTCTAGCAGTCGAAGGTATTTACAATATTCATCTCAGAAACCACATCTCTGCTTCCTCCAAGCTCCTCCTAATTTGTTCATTCCCATTCCCATATTCACTACCATACAGCAGAACTAAACTGGATAGAAATGTGTGGATGTGCCAGGATTGAGGTTCATACTAAGACCTCCCTCTCTCTCTTTTTACTTCAAAATGGAGCATCTTGGACAGACACTGCCCTACTGTGCTGAAGTCTGCCGAGGAAAAACTGTATCTCTATGGAACTGCAAGAGTCTCAGCAATTCCCAAACTTGGTAGTAGATAACACTCTTACACCAACCATTTAGGAATCTAATGAGCATGCTCACAATGAATGTGTTGCTTGCCTACCAGGATGCAATTAAATCTCTGCCAGTCCCCAATTCTTAAAGAGGATGAGTGAACAACTCCAATCTAAATAGGTTCTACAAAATCATACTGAACAAACACACACGACGAACCTGTCATACAATTTGATTCTTCTTGTTCTTTCACCCATTATATCCCCTTGGGACATAGGGTCTTAACTCACTCACTCCAAGTAGTTCTATCTTTAGCTATCCTACGCAGCTCCGTCTATGTCCTCCCCATATTATTCATTTCTGTCTCAACTTCTCTTCTCTGTGTGTTTTAGGTCGTCCCCTATATTTTAGCCCCTCAGATTTCAGACAAAGGCCTTTCTAGTTATAGTATACTATTCTTAGATTATCTCACTGCATGTCCTATCCAGTGCCTGCATCTTTTCTTCACCTCTTGATTCATTGATATTTGTCTAGTCCTCTTCATGACCTCCACATTGGTGATTTTCACTCTATATTAGTCATTCTCCATGTTTCTGATCCAGACAGTAATTCTGATTTAACATAACAATTGGATATTCTAAGTCTGGTGCTAATTTTAAAACACATACATACATTAAAAACATCTAAAACAAATACACATGGCGAACCCATCATAACCCATCATAAGATTTGTGTACACTACTATTAATATCTCTCTTTCTCTCTCTCTCAAACTTCCCCCTCCCCCCTCCCTCAACACACACACACACACACACACACAAATCTTTTATATTATTATAGTATAGATTCTGACCTGAATGGCATGCTCATCAACTGACTGCAACACATGCCTATCAATAGTCTCCAAGGTAGGCTTTTGTTGGGATCCAGCAGGGGATGGGATTGGGGCGGCTTCCCTTGCTGACTTGGGCTGTAGTTGAAAGTTGGAGGGAGCTGCCTGACCCTCTTGTCCCACTGACCTCTTATCAACCTGAAATGGAGGATATCATACAGTGTGACCGTGTATGTTGAGAGTTTGATCATTCTTGCTGTTTTAACTCACTGTCTTTTGCCTGAATGAATGTTACCTAAATGAAGACCATGTATGTTTCTGGCAGCATGGAACATGGGAGATATGTAAGCTTCAGTGTTAATGATAAGATGATTAGAAATATGAGAGGTCATTCTATGCCTGGACCTCAGGATGTGCACAACAGTGAGCTGTAGTTGTGTAGCATGAGAGATGAGTCATTGTACTTGCAATAAATGTTCAACGATGTGAAATCTGTTTTGTGTGTATATGAAAGAACAAAATAAAATTTTGGAATAATGACTAAGAGTTTTCAAGTTTCAGTGAGGACTCGGATAGGTGATTGTCAGATGAGACGGGATGAAGCTGGGATCTGTTGTTCTTGTCATCATTACTAAAATCCTAGACACAAAATTTCAGTTGATAATCAGACTGGAATTTTTGGTCACATGAACTTAAGCCAATCCACGCTCCACCCAATATAAGCTTCTGACATGTATGTTAATACAATAAAATAGTCATATGTAAAATTAGCAAATCATCAACTGCATTTGAAATGATAATAATGATTGATTACACTGTACTACAGACACATGATGCATTTAGTGTTTAAAAACTTGTTAACTTCAATGTTACTATTTACATACTAAAAGTAATTAGCCGAATAATAATTAATTCCATCCACACAATCCACCCCACCCCCAACCTAATGATATTTAAAATGGTGAGATTGTTTAGTTGGATGGCTGATGAATTCTCTGAAAGTCTGTGAATTTTCACTCTCATGCACTGAATCCCCCCAAAACAGCCTTGCATCTATCTGTTTTTGCCAACCTGGTACTAAAACTCTATCTCCACAGTGAGTTTCTTGCAGATCTCTCCTTCCCCTCTCCAAGCTCAGAAGCCAGGCTGGCAGTGTGCTAGGCCAGTGCTGTAACTTCACATCTATGGAGACGCACGGGATGGAAACCTCATCATATCCTCAACAGATGGAAAACAGACAATGCAACAACACTTACCTGAATAGGAGTAGTACTGACAGGGATCTGAACAAACTCTGCTTGCTGGGGTGTCTGTCCAGTGGTCTGTCCAACACCTGGAGCATATGAGTTGACACCCTGACCTTGAGGATAGGCATGGCTACCTTGGCTAGTTTGCTGTCTGCTGTCAGGCACCACACCATACAAGTACTGCTGCTGAAGCAGCTCAGGGGGAGGAGCAGGAAACTCACTATCTCCATAACCATCTTGAGTCACGGAGGCATTGTTCAGCTGTGGAAACATTTGCAGAAACAATCACATTACATGCCGAATAATTGCTGTTGTAACAGAAGCACTTACTGTATGGCAATATTAAAGGTTCTGTAGATGTGCTGGGATAGAGGGAATGCCAATGTGGGCTTTGGGGTGGAAACTATCAGTGAGGATGCTGAGATAGAAGACAAACCTATGGGGATGCTTAGAAATAAGGAAAAAAAACAAGACATTGAAATGACATAACCACCGATGAGGATGCTTAGATGGAAGAAAAACAAATGAGGGTGTTAAAATTGAAGAAACACCTATGGGGATGCTTAGATGGAAGAAAAACAAATGAGGATGTTAAAATGGAAGAAATACTTATGGGGATGCTTAGATGGAAGAAAAACAAACGAGGGTGTTGAAATTGAAGAAACACCTATGGAGATGCCGAGCTAGATGAAAAACAAATGAGGATGCTCGAGTGGAAGAAATAGCACTGGTCATTTAGGGTGTTGGGATGGGAGAAACACAGATGTCGTTGTTGGGGTGTAATAAACACCAATGAGGGTGTTGAGATCGATGGAATATAAATGAGGGTGTTGGGATGCAAGAAATAAATGAGGTTGTTGGGATAGGAGGATGTATGGAAGGAACACCAAAGAGGGTGTTGGGATGAAAGAATCATAAATGAGTGTGTACTGTGTAGAATCAATGTGCAAAAGGCTAAAGCGACAGCACGGCTGGATCAGTTTTAGAGGTGTAGAGTATTAGACCTTCACAAACACTAGGTCATAACCTAATGAGATGCAGTAACCATCTCTATTCCTTGATCAAATACTTAGAAACTTGTCAACAAATTATGTTGGATTAAAATTACACATTACAGACACAGCTCATACACACATTGGCATATTTTAGATGACAATGTTAAATCATGGAGCCAATTTGAAAAGTATACTTAAACAGAGATTAACACTCATTTTGCTCTAATAATTAATTTATCCATAGCAACTTGATGTTTCATTCCTCAGTAAGTTATTTGAGACACTCAAACTAATGTTAGACTTTATATTTTAAAATGTTAATTGGACAAATATAGCATTTATTAACATGTACAAGAAAGTCATCTGTATATTGTTTTTTAAACATATCCATCTGTATAAGGGTATTCAGGTAATGCATATTGTTCATTTTAATATTATTTCTTCTTACTTTAACCCAGCCCTCCCCCCTTTTTTTTTCTTTTACACCATTTGTAAAACATGCTTTCTTTAGAAAGTAACGTCAATGTAATGATCTTAACAACATAAACATCTGTTCAGTTTTTAACACTTATTTCTGATGTTACTCGTTATATTATTACCATTTCTTCCTGCATGCTGAAGTTAGACTTTTGATCACATTATCCATCCATCATGTGCCATGCCGGTAAGCGTGGGCGGTCATGTTCTGTCATCTCAATCGATCACCAGAGTCGTGGATCAGCTCCGTGATCCTGTCTTGACCATGCCACATGGCCAAGCCATCCAGGTATTTACATCTCGGTCTTCCCCTTGGTCTCTTCCCTTCAATCTTGCCAGTTGTCACCAAGTTCTCCAAGTCATTTCTTCTCATAACATGCCCAAATAATTGTGACTGTCTACGTCTAATGTCTCTAATCAGTTTACGATCTTCATTTGTTTCTTGGAGGACTTGCTCATTGGTTTTTCTGTCTGTCCATGGTATTCTTTGCATTTTCCTCAGAAACCACATTTCCACAGCCATCAGCTGTTTTTCAGCTTGACTGCTTATTGTCCATGCTTCACATCCATATAAAAGTACAGGTTCTATGTAGCACTATAACACTCTTTTTCTCGTTTCAACTGATATCTTTTTATTGGTCAGTATGTTTTTCATCTTGCAAAAGGCTACCTTCACAATGGCAATTCTTGTTCTAATCTCTTCAGGGCATCTCCCATCAGTATCATGTACTGCAGTCTTATCAATCACATTATAGATTACCGTTATAATTTGATATGAAACAATGATATTTTTCTTGACAGTGGATCTTCATTGTGTCTGTATATTCACTGTTGATGAGACCATTAAACTGATAGCTGTCTGTCTTACAGTGATGATTTTCTGATAAAACAAGCAATTAATACAATCTTCACCTGACTTCAGTGATCATAATTTTAAAAATAGTGCTGATCAATATTTAATTTGAAACTGTATTTTTTTTAAATTGACTGTACAGATTTTGCTGTTATGATGGACAGGTTATCTTAAGAGACTGAACGATACGGTTAAATCAACTGACCAGTTTTCTTTCCTGCTTCTGGCTTTCCTAATTCCTAGGATAACCTGCTCCTACCAATTCACTCCACTGAATCACAACAAAGCCGATAATATAATTCCATTTCAAATAAGACTCCTATCCTTGAAGGCAAAAGGACTCGAACCACTTCTCACTTGGACACACATATATGCCTTGCTACCAAACTTTGATCGAGTATCATAAAGTAGGCTATGCCTAATTATCGGTCACTAAACAATTTTGGTATTGCACTGAACACACTAGACCACTTTACTATTTAGTAAACTATATCTTAGCATTTAAAAAAAACCACTATATGTATTTACCTTCCAGTAAACTATACCAGTGTGTCATTTATGAACCATATCAGTGTGTTATTAAGTCTACTGTTGTGATTCAGTAAACAATTCTTTGGCACCTGTAACATGCATGGGTATACGAAATTCTGGGATGAACGGACTAGTTAGGAATTTTCTAATACTAGCAGGGGTAACTGGGTCAGAGAAGTAATAGACGGATGTTAGATCAGAAAAGGTTGAGGTAGGAGTGCCAAGAACAATGGCGGGCCCTAAACACAATGGAGGGTATATCATGGAGATGTCAGTCTTAGTCATGAAGGCACAGAGGACAACATGACAGTAAACTAAGAAACAAAGGAAGCTTAGAAATGTAATGTTAATAGAATGTACATTGAGGGTGCAAGGGGTTAAATGGTGTTTTTCGTGGGAGGTCGTGAGAGGATAAAGAGAGAACTCTGGGCAAGATTAGGCATTGAGGGTGTTGTGGCTGAGTGAGGGACACTAGCCAAGATAGGGCAGTGGATTTGGGGCTGAGTGAGGAATGCCAGCCAAGATAAGATAGTGAAATTGGAAGTTGAGTTGTGTCAGAGTTAGAAAGAACTCCGCCTTGTGGCTTTCAGTGAGTGGAATTCTGGGGCTAAGTATTGGAGACTTAGCCAGGCTGTCAGCAACCATAGTGTTTCGGGCCACGTTCAGGATACTAGCCAGATTATTCAGTGTCTGGGCTGAGGAGGAAATCTCAGCCAGGCATTCAGGGAGTGTGGACACAGGAAAGAGTCCGAGGCAATTAAAGGTGTTCATGTATATATACCAAGACTGCGTCTGGAAATTCTGTCATGTTTTTTCCATCATGTACCTGTGTCATTAATAAAATTATGTGCGCGACAACTGCGTTATCCAGTGCCTATAACTGTTCATAAGTATATCTGAAGAGTGTTCATACAGACATACCACTAGACACAACCACAGCCACTTCTTTCTGTCACTCTGTCATAACAACCTTGTGACAGTACCATTCAATAAAGCATACCTCTGATATTATCTAATACACTAATCTATGTGTCCATCTTTTAAGTAAACTGAACTATAACATTCGATAACCTATGCCATGTTATCATTCAATGCATTATTTTTGTGTATCATTCAATAAAATTAAACTGTATATCATACCAGTAATATATGAGTATGTTCATCACTTTAAATTATATCTATATGCCCATTAATAAACAATACATATGAAAAATCCAGTAATGAATACTAAATTAAAATTGTTATATGTGGGTGTCTTGGCTGTACAGTGGTTAGCTCTCTTGCATGCCAACCCAGAGATTGTATGGTGGAATCTCCTTCAAGGTGGGGATTTTTATTTGCTGACCTGGACTCCCAGGTCAACAGAGCCTAAATAAGGGTACGAGGAAATTGTCTGGGAAGTAAGGTGATTGGTGGGACACTGACCACATTACCCACCATGTGTCAATTCGTCTAAACATGTGAGGCTATCATCAAATACTCAATACTCCTCATGGTGTGAAAAGGGACCCTTTAATGTTTAATTTGTATACATATTATTCAGTAAACTATATGTGCGTGTCGCTCAACAAAGTGTGTCTTTGTATAAATGAGTTCTCTGCAAAAATGTGTTATGTAAAGTATGAGCAACTTGCTATAATTTTAAAACTTCAAACCCAACACACACACACACACGCATGTTTTTACAGACAATGGTCTCTTGTGTACTTACTCCTGCAGTGCCAACATTGTAGCTGGCAGGCTTAGTCACTGCTTGCTGGCCTGGTGGAAGGCTGCGTCTTTCCGGTGACTCTTGGTAGAAAGCTCCCTGCTGTTCATTGGGTGATGCATAATGTATGTAGTACTGACAGATGTGTGTATAGGTGTCACCATCTTTGGCAGGATCATTTCCATACACCTCAACACCATATTCACCTTTGACAGGAAGTTCCACTGACACCTGTTGAAATATATATATTTTTTATAACATGTAATTCTAGCCTTAAAAAGTCAAAACCAATACTGTGAAACATTTAAATCATATATATATATATATATATATATATATATATATATATATATATATATATATATATATATATATATATATATATATATATATATATGCATGAATATCTACAACAAACAATTTGAAAGTTTACTTACTGAATTTCTGTATCCTCTTATTTTGCTCTCAAATTCTCTAATAAACTTCACAGTTCATTAAGTATATCTCCTAGAACCACAAACCATGTTTCCCCCAGTGGTGATGAGTAAGAAGACTGCTATCACTCAGCCCCTCTCATGGAGATAAGTCTTGAAGAATATGCTTGTTTGTGCTCTCCAGATGGACACATAACTATGCCCAGTTTTTACTCTAAAAATTGTATATAAGCCTGCTGTGATCAGTTCTAAGTCTGAAAATAATCACTTAACTGCCTCTTGTTATTGCAGTGGAAAGTTTAAATGTGTTTGGGCACACCTACTGAATCCATTTTTCTTTTTACTACTACTTCTTCTTTTGTTCGCTTCTTTTTAGTACTGATTTTATCTATTAATATGTTGCTATATGAAATCTCTTTCCCATGATAGCATTCTTCTGGTATATAAGACTTGAGTTCTGCTATACAAAACACACATCTAATTTCTTTTTCTGTTTTTGTCAACTTTTATCACTTAATGCTCTAGGAAAAAATGTCTGATTCATAAAAATATTTTTAAAATGCAATAATTCAGCGTTTGAATGTTTCTGAACATCTAAAGTAATTATAGTTTAAATTGCAGAAGGTCCATATGAACAACTTTCCTGTACAAAATGTTTAAAAGTCAGGTTCTTAAGAATTAAAAAAAATATAAGTATAACTTCATTCTATGTTAAAAAGTGCTCAACCTCAATAACTTGACTGACAATCCTCAGACGGGACCCAGATGCCATAACCAGAACTGCCATGCGGTGAAGTGCTAAAAAAATGATTAAAAGTAAGCCTGTGCAGAGAATCACCCAAAAAATGTATTCCTGTGCAGAGAACAAACATTGAGATGAAAAGAATAAACCATAGTTTGGACACTATACAGAGGATGACCGCTGTATGTGTCACGTGAAGGAAGTTGTTTTTGTCCTGTAAGGCATTACCAGATGTAGCATTTACTGGCGGCTTTGTTGTTCTGTGAGCAAGGTTGAAATAATCAGTAGCAGCAGGAGAGAAAGAAAAACAAACACATAAGACTAACCTTCACCACATTTCCATCATCATGCTCTGTAATGTATTTCTCCAATTCCTCATCTCTCAGTCCATTCTTACGAAGCTTGCAGAGCACATAAGCAGGCCTGGTCTTGGCAAACTCTAGGTTGATACGTCCATCTGTGGTTGTCAGAATGCCATCAGCAGGAGAAGCTACAAGCCCCAGCTGGTCCACAGCAACTCCAGGTCCCCAGCTGCTGTCAGAACAGGCTGGCAGAGGTGCTGCATCAGAAGATGGTGCATCTGCAACTACCTGCAAGAACATCAACATACCATACGTTAGTGCTGCAGGAATACAGTCACATTAATGAAGATGCTATTAGTTAAGTTAAAGGCCCTGTTTCCTGGACCTGTGGCATATTGAGGAATATGATGGTAGGTCTACATGTTTAGACCATTTGGCACTCAATTAGTTATCTGGTCAGTCAAACTTTAGCTGCATTTAAGTTTTCAGAAAATTTCCTGGAACCCATTTATGAGGTTGCATTGATCCCAATGTCACATGGCCATGTAAAAATATCCTTGCCTTCAAAATAACTTGAACCCAGTACCACTAGGCCATTAGGCAAATGTGCTAGCTACTGCACTACTGTGACTCCTAATGATAGTGCTGTGCACAAGTATAGTCTAATTGTTATGGATTATATCAAATATTAAGGACTAAATCATTTGTTGGGCAATGAGAATAGTTGATGACTAATTAATAGTCTAATGCCCAATTTCTTTTACTGATAAATGTGAAATTATGTTCAAAACAGAATAGGTTTTGTTTAATTCAGCGGTTACCATAAGCCACTGAGAATGCCAAAACATCATGCAGTTGGAACAATTAAACATAAGTCTCAACTCTCCACATTTTTCAAATGTAACAAGAAAATTATATGTCTTTTAAATGTTAACAAACTCCAGCTGAAATTACAGGCACACATCTGGTTGGAACACTTATATATACTTACCCTACAACATTATCTTTTGTAATCTGGTAGTGTTGTAAGTTATAGTAAATTAAACTAGAAGTACCTTATACTCAGCCGAAGCAGTGAAAATGTTCTTGACTCCCAGCTCTCCGGTCAGAAGTTGAGCAAAGATGGTAAAGTAGTACTGGCCAGCACGAGGAGCACGAAAGATAAACGTGGTTGTCTGGTTCTGACCCTGGTGCTGGAGAGCATAGTTCTTTAGCTTCTGTCCCTGGAACACTTCCTCTCCAGTGTCAGCAAATGTAATCTTGTACCTAGCAAGAGCAGTCATATTATTGTATGAGATTTACAGTCTAACTTTAGCCACAGGGACACAGTGGTTAGTATGCTTGCCTGTCAAGACACTGCTATGGGTACAATTCCAAGACAGTGATATGGGTACAATCCCAAGACAGTGGCATGGGTACAATCCCAATCCCACAATCAAAGGAACCTACTCTACATAAAATAATCCACTGTTTAAAAAAGGTTTTTAAAGGCAAGAGGATCAACTTCATTGCACCGGGTTTTATCCCATATGGCTCGGTCTCCTTCCTTAGTGTGGCCTGCCGATAGTGTGGCACAACTTCATAGCTCCAGCAATGACCCCAAGGAGAGAAAATTGCACTCGTGAACCGAATGACATATGCTCACAACCTTCAAAATATGAGGCAGGTGGCATACCAACTTTGCCACATACTTCCTGTGTAAAATAAAATATAAAATAAAACAACTAACACATGCCTACATTACTCCTAAAAGTGAAATAATATTTCCTGCAGAATATATACAAATTAGCAATAAACTTAGATATAAAGAGACATATTCTTATACACATGAAGTTATGAAAACAAATGCTCCAACTCTTACGTAAAGTTAGTTGGCTTGCAGAATCCTAAAGTGAGGGCCAAGCGTCCTTTCTTTGCATCAACCACTCCATTGTGGTGAGAGATGAAAAACATGCCACATTTGAAAAAATATGACTTCACCAAAGGTAGGTTCTCAAAGTCCTGCAAGGTGATTGGGGTACGCAGCAACTGCCATTCCTTCTTGTGAGCCCAGTGGCTGTAGATCAGTTGCTCAGGGTCAGTTAGGAAGTAGAAGTCATCATATTCATATACCTGAAATTATAGCAGTTGGGAATCCATTTCACTGCATTAAAAATCAATGGCATGGCACTAGCAAATAAATTAAAGTAAATGTTTTCAGAACATACACCTTTCCTGTGGTAACTTACAGCTGTGAGACATGAACTATTTTGTAAACACTAAAGAAGAAAATAGGGACTTGTGAACTTAAATGTTATAGAAAAGTTCTTAGAATATTGTAGGCCAAGAAGAAGAAAATACTAATATTCTACAAGAGCAATGAAAGCTGGCTCATAAACATCATGTCTCAGAAACTGAAATACTTGTTTCCATAGTAAATGTTATAGTGGTTTGGAAAGAACAGTTATGGAAGGCTTGGTTCCTGGAAAAGAAGCAAGGGTCACCTAGCATGAAGATAGGACATAGGACACTGCAGACACCTGGGGCATGAATATGCATGTTGAATTATGCAACTGGCAAAAGAATGACAATATTTTCAGCAGGCCTTGGTGAGGGCAATGTTCTGCAAAGGTCCTGCTTCATGATGATGAACGCATTTCATAAAATGGTTGTTTCTAACAATGTACCAGATGTAATTAACTGATGCTTTGAAGCGTGGCTCCTGTCTTTGGTTTTGTTTTGGTTTAGCTTATAAAATATCACTTTCATTGCACATAGATGCCTGTCTCTTATCATAGTCATACAAGGAGAATTCTAACACAGAGTACGAACTCCATAATACCGCTGAAAATCAAATGTGTGTGTACCAGAAACACACATGCTATATTAATTCTTTAGTGGGTAGTTTTCCAACCTGTAATTAAGTGTAGCTTACATCCTATTCCATTTGCTATTATTTACTTCCAACTGCACAGATTTTAATATGGACAATGTGCACACAGGTTCTCATAGTTATTCACCCTTATCAGTGAAGACTTGATGTCAATCTACTAACCTAGGATCAGGAGGAAGTATACCATCATCAGGAATACTAAGAGGAAGTAATTTTCCATATTTTAAACCCAAAATATTTCTTCAAATAAAGAAATTTTTTTAAAGACACTAACAAATTATGTTGCAGAATCAATCTGATGTTGACTATCGCACTCTTGATCAACAGGGACAGATAATTTTTGTTTCCAGATGTTGTATAAAACCGAATAAATACATGCATGGGCTTGGTCTCCCTGCTTCATCACCATGTAATCAAACAAACGGCTGAACATGTTTTGCACAATTGTTCTCTGTGCATCAAGTTTAGATGGATATATTGGCCCACTATATATACCAGCAACACTAAACTCCAAGATGCATGCAACTAAAGATGAATTCCAAACAATGGTCGAGTTTGTCAAGAGAACTCTATCAAAGATGTAACCAAAAGAAAAAGAAAAAGACTGACTATGTAAAACTAAATATTCAATGGAAAGGAATTTACTATAGCAAATGAATCTACAATATCTACATGTAACGAAATCTCATTCAAGAATTAACAGAGATGATTACTAGCAACAAATGAACATTTTTACTGTTTGTCTTCTTCATCACAGATAATGTTGAATGAGATTAGGTGATCATGTCTTTTCTTTACCTTCCTTCTCTAGTTCTATTAACCATGTCTACATATTAACATCTTTATATGCCATGATAAACTATTTAGTGTTTGCTCTTCATACTACTTTCTATTTCATCCCCATCCTACAATTTTGTCATAAATCAACAATTCACAGATTCTTCATAATACACTTACATTAACATATTTCATGACCAATTAATCAACACAAGTTTGTTGAGAAACCCCTATGTGAGAAGACTACTTAGGTTTTCTTAATAACACCATGCTTGGAAAAACCAATGAATATTTATTTCCTGGGTATCAGATGAGTTAAGAATATTAAGTTCCATTGTAAAAATGAGTTAAACATATAGGTAACTCTGACAACAAAGCTTAACATCATGATGTACACATCATCAACTCACCAGGTTTTCTGGCATATTCTTCTCTGAGACAAGATACCTGGTAGCCCAGTGAGAGTCCACAAGGTACCAGTTGTTGTCTATCAAGACTGCGTTCCAGCTATGGTTGTAATCATTGCCCTTGAACTTGTCACCTGGGCGATAGTCCAAGCCTTTAGCATAGCCAGTCAGTACAACTGCGTGAACTCCAGCAAAGCTGAAAACAAATATTGGTGTACAGATGAAAACAAACATTTGTTACAAAACTGAAAAAAAGAAAACTGAAGCAGAAATGAAAACACAAAATGTATGTAAAATTTGAATTAAAAAGATAAATTTAAGCCTCAGGATAGCCCATATGCACACATGTGTGAGGAGGAGCAGTAGGACAGTGGCTAACACACTTTCCTGCCAAATGATGGTATTGTGTTCAAATTCCCACAAGGTGGGGAATTTTTTTAAATAACCTGTGCTCAAAAGTCAGCACTTAGCGGACACTTATGTTACTTTTTCCTGCTAATTCTGCTATCTCTCTTTAAATAACCCTTATACATTCATTCTATCTCTTTATCATAGATCTTACCCCAATAATACTTGCCCTATCTTTGATTTTAAACATTCTTTATTTAATCTTATTTTTCTGTATGTCAAATCATAATCTGTGCTTATTATTTGCATATTTAATAGAATTTAATTCAATTTTGTTGCACTGCTCTCTTTAACAAATTTTTTTTTTTGGGGTCAGTATGCATTTATCTCTTATTTCTTTCTTTATCTTATTCTTCTCTGTCATTTTTAATTTGTATTCTTCTGTCCATCAACTTTAAATATCCTTCAGTTATCTTAGTTTTTTCTTCTTTATAGTAATGTCTCTGTGCTTGTTTGATGGATGGAATTTTGCAGCATTTCCCATTGTTCATTCATGCTTTGTATTTTAAGTATTGCATTGCATCTGTTTTTCAGAATCACTCTTTATCATTCTTTAATGGCTTTAACTGATCTTATGGTATCTTTGTTAAGTCTAACATTCTTAACCTTTTTTTTTTGTTACCTTTTAATCTTACTTTAATTGTCCACAAAGGGGGAATGTGATTATGTTAGTCAGTGCGAGCATTGACTTCACACTTATCACTGCATTTCTAATTCTTTTATTAATCAGTATGTAGTCAATTTTGTTTAATGTTTTCTTATCATAGCTTAAATAAAACTAACTCATAATAATTGTATGAAATACAAATCATAGTCAAACACAAGAGAGAGTTAACTGATTAACTGACATGAAATGGCTGTTTCACACTGTCAAATGTATAATTATTTTGCCCATTCTGTTTCATTATCAAATACGTATATATAGTTTTTTTTAAAGATAATAGAAACTTTATAGATAACAAAATCATTTTCGTCAGACATGTTTAGTTTTGTTTAGTTTAGTCGACGGATCAACATCACGACACACGGATGTAACCCATACGTGCTCCGTTCTACTCCTAACTCAAGCCTGAGTCTGGAGAATCTCAGCTCAGTGCATGAACTCCGTAGCACTGGCGAGGACCCTGAAATACTTTGGGTAGATTTTTAACTTGAAATTTTGCCCTGGCAGCGCCGTTAGGCTACTCGTTTTTGATTTCCAACTACCAAGGGATTTTTTACATGCGCAACAGTATACATGGGCGTCCGATCTCACTACCCAGAGACCAGAGGAAATTTTGTTACTAAAAGTCCACATGAGCCAGGACCTCCAGCACTCGAGGCGGCCACCATACCTCAAGACCACTCAAGCCCAGCCCCCCCCCCCCCCCCCCTTTCGTCAGACAATGATACTCAAAAACAATTTGATAACTCTAGAAATGTGAGTGAACAGGCAGTAAATAATTGACATTTTGTTTCTAATGGGTTTCCTTTCTATAAATAAAATTATCTGAATGCAATGAAGTCAGCCTACTGTGTTTCTAAAACAATAAAAATAAAGTTTACTAATGAAGCATACCTAGTTTTAATACAAAGGTAGCTAGGATACAAATACACAAGTGCAATAAAATAGCTAATGGCCAGTTTTTAAAAGGACGTTGGCAAAAGATAATACATATTAGCAAAACGAAAAACGTAGAAAATTCTTACATGGTTAAATGGGTTTATTTTTTCAAAACCAAAGTAAAGATGATAACTTCTATAGTCACCTACCTCCTAGATAAAATAAAACACTTTAAAATACAGTTACAAACACAATAAACATTACAAGTTGCTTTACCGACAAAGGGTTTCAAAAATACGAGCATATGTTCCTTGCTTGTTCTTGAAAGACAGCAACACTTCTTCAGGACTGTTTGGTTTGGCTCCATCACGAAAATTGATCGTGTACATGTTCTTTGATGTCATCCATCGAAAGATTACCCTATAAATAATTAATATAAGTAAAGATTGCAGCAGAGTCCACACTGAATGTTATACCAGTAAGCTAAATATACAAGTAATCTAATGATTGATGGTGATACCCTAAGGACGAGAGGGTTTTATTTATATTTATGAAGTTGGTTGACCAGCTATCTTCCTCATCATGTCAGATTTCATGCAGTGCACTAAACAGTAAGTCAAATCTCTCTAAATGTGGCTGAGAGGTTTTGGTGTTTGCCAGTACTCAGAAGTTACTTGGTTCACCCCTAGCATAGGACTGAAAATGTGTATAAAAATTAGTTTCTAATTATATCAGATCTCCCAACGATGTCTTAGGTAATGATTCAGACACCTAGTCTTCTCAGATAAGGATGAAAACCAGGAAGCACTTTTATGCACTTTAAATAACCCGGTGCAAATGGAACCAAACAAAGAGTAGTCCAAAGGTCTGTTACTTTAAATGGAATCTGTCAAGAAGAACCAAACCTTACATAAATTAATGCTAAAGTCAAACCTCTAGGTTACAGAGTGACATAACTAAGTGTGACAGAGTCAATTAACACTAAGTTTGACGGAGTCAATAACTTCTTATGAGAGGTAGAGGGGTGTGGGTATATTTTTTAAGTTATAGAAAGTCATTGTATAGCCTATGGCCAGTGACCATCAAAGATATCATCAACATTCAACATCTATATCAACAAATAACCAAATAGTAGCCACATTTGGTTGCATGGCCACAAACAGTATGCATAAAATCTTCATACAGAAGCTTCATGAAAATTAGTTTTGCAGTTCCTTCCAGGTACTTTACTGTACAGTTTTTACTTAGGACGTTATAATAAAATTTCTCTCCTTCTATGTAACAAACCAAGTCTCTTTGTCTACTTCAGTCCATACACAATCCGATCACTTTACGGCCCCAAATTTTTTTCCTTCAACTTTGCAGCACCAATTTTCATTCTGTCTACTCTACCCTTTCAGTTCTTCTTATCGTACACTGTACAATCCAAGCACCCTCCGTATACTGTTTACAAAACCCACTTTTCCCAAGAAGGAAAACCTATCTTTCAAGCAATCTTTACACAGTATCCAGGAACTTAAATCACACCATAAAATGTATTACTGGTGACTAATAATTTGGGTTTATTTAGTAATGTTTATCTGTGTTATGGTTTAGTGCAAAGTCCTGTGAAATGAAATATATGTGTGTGTACCCACTACATATGTGCCAACCTTTAATAAAAACTTAAATACGCTACACAAACCTTTTGACTACTAATGTCAAAGATGACAACTCTATGCAGTAACTTTTCTTTCGTATTTCTAGTAAATTGTTAAAAATGGATAACATAGCATTCTCTTTTTCAACATTTTCAAGACAAATGGGTAAAACCCAGATAAAGTTAAAATGTATCACACAGTTCTGGTTAGTTGCATCATCATGTGTTGTGTTAATAAGTGTGGGTGATCAGATTGCTACTGGTACTATTAGTGTTGGAACTTTTCGCTGGCTGCTGAGGATGGGGACAGAGCGCTTATGGGAATGCCCTGAATGCTGTGATGTCGGTTCCTCAATCAATCTAGTGTGGGTGGTGATGCTTTGTCATCTCACACGATCACCAGAATTTTGGATCAGGTCTGTGTTCGTATCCCTACTGTGCTATGTGGTCAAGCCTTCTTAGTAGTGATCTCTTTGCCTTCCTTCACTGCCATCAATTTTGCCAGCTGTCACTAGATTTTCAAGTTAATTTCTCCTCATAATGTGCCCAGAAAAATCTTCCGTCTAAGCCTAATTTCTCTAATAATATTTTTATTTTAATTTGTTTCTTGAATGACTGTTTCCTTATCATGATTTTCCAAACATCTGTAAAGAAGGTAATCTGTCATTGCTTTCCTTCTTGGCAGTGACCATACTGGTTGATGATTAAAGCCAGTGTCTGTATAAAATTATCTTCAGCCTACATCACAGACTCCAGACTATAACCAACAACTATCTGTCAACTGCTCTCAAGCTCAATTAGCCTGTTCGCTATTTCCATATATGTAACAAAGCATGTAGCTTCCATCAACAGAAACACATACACCCAAACTAATGCTGCTGAAAAGATTAATCAATGCTACACAACATACCTGCACTTGTCCAGGTCAGCCTGCAGGTTTTGACTGTACACCAAGTGGTAAATTAGGTCAACAAAGTTATCATGGTCAGTCTGGGCCACCTGTAAACCAAAAGAAGGAACACCATTGTTCAAATCCCCATTTACCATAGACTACTGATGAACAAGCTCTCACTAACCAGTGACCATTGATGTTAGAATTCACATTTACCACTGACCACTACTGTTCAAAGTCGCCCACCACTTTTCTCGCGTACTACTGACCAATGCTGTTCAAACTCTCACTGTAACTGCTGTTCAAACTCAACTTTTCAAAACTGACCACTGATTTTCAAATTACTGCTTATTAGAGAAGACAAATACTTTGCATTACAATCACTTATAACACATATCATTTACTTTAATGATAACTTATATGTATGAAGGAAAGGCCAGATGGACACAGAATCAGACTGCAACTATACTCTGTTTACTTTCATCAGCCCCAATATAAAATTCCATATCTCAGTAACCAACTGAGGGAAAATTATGAGATTTAGCATATAACCTTATTATTATGTCCACCCAACGTGATTATAAAATAAATCTTACCATTAATATAATATTAATAGCTAATATTTGAATGTGTGAATATTGTTCAATGGGATTTAATGTGAAATTGTGTACACTTCAAAGCATCGCTATGAAGTTGTACACATATTTTTGTCAAGAAGCTGATCGCAGGAAACTGTTTCATACTGTTACAAATCCCGAAAAAAGAACAGTGCATGCATTGGGTTTGAGTAAACGGTCATTTCGTCGATGGGTGCAAGAATCTGGAATGAAACCAACATGTGATAAGCAAATGGTAGGTAGAAAGGCAATTGCAGACAGATTTGACAAGGATGTCATAAGGTGAGCTATTATAAAAATGCTGAATGCCAAAGAAACAGTGACTGTAAAAATACTTAGGGTTTGGTTGAGAAAGAATAATAACATAGAGCTGTCCAAAACAACTTTGTGGAAAATTATAAGGCCATTAGGCTTCACTTTTAGAAAGTACAAGGGAGGTAGAAATATCCTTTGCTAGCAACCACATTTAGGAGCCATCAGAAGCAGATATCTACGTGAAATAAGGGAAATGCGCAAAGAAAATTATGACATAGTGTATTTGGATGAGACGTGGATCAATGCGCACCACACAAGTGAAAAGGAATGGCAATCAGTGGATGGAAAGATAAAGCGATATGTGCCCAGTAGTAAAGGACAGCGTTTGGTCATAGCCTATGCTGGTAGTACTCATAATGTCTTACTACAGAATGCTGGACTCATGTTCGTATCAAAGCATACAGACAATAGGGATTATTACAATGAGATGAATGGTCATATATTTAGAGATTGGCTCGAGAATACAGTACTTCCATCCCTTGATAAACCGTCTTGTCTAATCATGGACAATGCATCATATCACAATGTTGTTGCCCAAGAAGACAAAATACCTACAGCAATGAGCACAAAGGAAGCAATAAAGATATGGCTCCGAAGGGAATATATACCTTTTCCAGAAACATATTTCAAGCTACAGTTGTTGTCCATTGTAAAACAGACGCAAAAAAGAAAGAAATATCTAATCGACATGTTGATGGAAGAGCATGGCCATAGGTGCTTGAGACTTCCGCCGTACCATTCTCATTTAAACCCTATAGAACTTGTGTGGGCTAAAATTAAAGGACAGGTGGCAGCTGACAATACTAAATTAAAATTGTTTGACGTCAAGATACTAACCCAGTCCGCGCTATTAAATATTGATAAAAATTAATGGAAAAAATGTGAGGACCATGTGTTGAAAGAGGAAGAGGACTATTGGAGAAAGGATGGATTGAAGTTTGTGCAACCGAGAGCAGTCATCAACCTACTGGAATCATCCGACACAGATTAAGGTCTGGGCAGATCGCAGACCTTAATCCACGTGCACACTTACTGGGATATTTTGCTCCAACTATTCAGACGAATTGCAGGCCCTAAACATTACAGCATCAGCACAATGTCAATGGCAACAGTTTGTATTCCACAGTGATGAATTTTCAATTCCACAAGCCCTCAGCGGTGACAAACAACTGGTATTGAAAAAAAAACACTAAACGCATTGAATACCAACAGAAGAGCAATATTGCTGTGGAAAGTGACATATTGTAGCATAACAAGAAATGTGAGAGCAAACACGTACTCAAATTAGGGGACAACACACGTACATACAAATGAATCTATAAACTTCAATGAAAAGAGGACCAACATCTTGGTCGTTAAGAAGAAAGCCCACTACAGAGACATTGGCAACTATTTTTATAGTGCAAAACAGGTAATCATGTTCCGTCTCTAAATGGTAAACAGCAGAGTAGACAATCTTTCACGAAGACTCAAAGCAGGTCTGTCACCCATGTGTACGTGCGAACAAACTACACAGACAGCTGAACAGATCCTTAAAAATTGACGCATGATGACTAAATTGCGGTATCATTTCTGGTCACTCCATACGCACATTAACGCACAGCTGTTTGAAAGCTTTCACTAACTCAATATAAAAAGCTAAATGCATCCTAGTAACATGACTCTTTGTGTACACATTATTTACCAGCAGCTGAAGAAACAAGAAGGAAATGAAAAATAAGGTAAGAAATATATTCCTTCTAATTTCCTGTCAATTTACACATTATTTACCCCATGCCTCTGTAAATTCTCTGTCTTTACTAATATTACACATTGCACCCCTCTCGGGAGTCGCCATGGTGAAGTGGTCAAGCCGTCTGACTCGGGCTCTGAAGGCTGTATGTTCGATTCCGGGCCACGTCCTTCATTTCACGAGTGCATTTTATCGGAGACTCCTGAGGGTCGTCGCTGGAGCTACGGAGTTCATGCTCTGTGCGACGCTTTCCTGCGCTGTGGAAAGATACTGAGCCATATGGGATAAAAACTCGGTGCAATGCAGTCGGCCTTGTCAACTTTTAAGCAACTTTTTTTTTATTGCACCCACTCCCATACGAATCTGGCTACGCATTGTACTTGTGTTGTTACCCAAAATGAAGTGCTTTACTGTAAGACTAGTTTGTTAGCGTGAATTCACTACATTTTCACCAAAACATAAAAGAAATGTCGCCACTTTCGATGATTTAGGCCTTTGGACCTATCAAAGACATATTCCTTGGGTGGGGATAAAATAAGATGGCAGGAAAACTTTCATAATGAAGCAACAGACAGTTTTCATAAAAATTGATCGTGAATAAAGGCATTCATTTCTGAACAGACTATAGTACTATTAGTATATGGACTCTTCGCTGGCTGTTACATGTAGGGATGTAGCACATATTAGAATATCAGAGTACTGTGATATCAGTTACTGGCTCAGCTCAGTAGCAGTTTGCACATTTGTGATTATCACTTACTCGTTCCTCTTGTAACTGGAATATAGAGGAGCCCTACTGTTATTCCCCCTTTTATGGCAATGTATCCACACTGTCATTATTTGTTAAACTGTCATTAGTGAAGTAATACACTGAGAATCAAACCCTGGTCATTTGGAGATGTGAATAATTGTGCTAGTAATTTAACAGTGCGGAAGAGCGCAATTGGGAGGGTACAAGCCTTACCCTGGTGCGAGGAAATGCAACCTAATGACAAAGTGTCATGGCAGGGCAGACCAGGCCCTAAGCCTTGGTTGGCGGCTGGTCTAGGATCGAAGCTCCGACAGGCGGATAATTAGAGCATTGCTTTGCTGATCCGGCAGCTTCTGCAGCTTGTCTTGTTCCATATGTGGAGGTGTTACCTTTCCTCTGGAGTGAACTAGGCAGGCCGAGAGAGGGATCATGCTGCATGGGCAACAGATGATCTCTATATTTTAGCCCAGGCTTTGTGCTATGGAGAGGCAATAACTCCATCCCTTACAAACTATCGTCTGTCAAGACGGCAAGGTGCCAATGAATTTAACAGTGCATGTTGTCTCTTACATTACATTATAACAATGAAAACTATTTAAATCAGTTAAAAGTTAGTTGCATATCCTTTACAGGATGTCACAGTCAATCCTAGCATTTTTTGGCAGTTTGTGATCTCTTGGCAAGTTTACATTCAGTAATTTGCCATTGCTTTCCTAATGACCGGTACCCATACCATTTTATTTTAAAAAACCAACGCAAGGTGATCTGCTGCCAAATTGCCTGCAGCTGTGTTTCGAACGTGGTACGCAAGACTATGAACTGCGTCTGAACCTCCTTTGCCACGGAGCCTGCATTTCAATCAATAATGTAAATAGAAAGTATAATTTGTTATTATACTTATAAATATTGACAAGAAAAATAAATATTTCAGACTGATCAGTGGAAATATTAAGGCATATTAAGAAACAAATACATATTTTGAAATCTTTTATAACAAAATGCCGGCTTTCGTGGCTTAGAGGTTATGACTTTTCTCCGTAATCTCATATACTCTCGTCGGTAACGTGATGACGGTTCAAATCAGCAGTGGTTCGAATCGCATCGGTAACTTACGGGGTATGTGAGCCGCCCGCTCAGAAAGCAATGGCAAACTACTGAGCGTAATCTTGCCAAGAGATCAACATACAGCTAAAAGATGCTGGTGTTGACAGCTAAGTCCTGTAAAGGATATGCTAAAAAAAAAAAAAATTATAACAAAATATATTTAAGAGACAACATAATGTAACACAGGCTGAAATAAAAACCGTATTTGACTTAATGCAAAAATCATTATTTCTAACCATTCTCAATTAAACAACAGGTTATCATTATTATCTTTTCCATTTATAATTTCATTACTGTTTGCTCTCACAGCATGTCCCAGAATAACCACAACAAAAACAGCACTTGCCTGGACGGCATGGTTGTCTATGCCATAGAACTGCTGTACATTACGGTAGAGGTCAAACTTTCTGTATCTGGCATGGACAGGTGGAGCATTGATCTGTCTGCTCTTTGAGTCCTCGGGCACAAAATTTGGTGGAGCCTTGATCTGCATCCTGGCTGCTCACTTGTTTTCTGATCTGTCTGCAACAGATACACAATATATACATGTATATATGTCTACCACTGATATGATATTCTCATTGCGACAAATGCAAGAAAAATGCCGTGAACAGAATCAACCACTGTTTATTGCCTTCATCGACCTCACAAAGGCATTTGATTTGGTCAGTCGTGAGGGTCTGTTCAAGGCACTAAAGAAGATTGGCTGCCCACCAACTCTTCTGTCCATTGTGGAATCGTTCCACACAGGCATGAAGGGTATAATCAAGTTTGATGGTGCAACTTCTGAAGAATTTGAAATCAAGAGTGGAGTTAAGCAAGGTTGTGTACTAGCTCCCACCCTCTTTGGAATATACTTTTCACTTCTACTGAAATATGCATTTCATGATCAGGATGGTGGTATATACATTCACTCACGCTCAGATGGCGGCCTCTACAATGCTCAGAGATTGAAGGCTAAGACCAAAATTAGGAGGGTACTGATCAGAGAGTTGCTTTTTGCAGATGATGCTGCAGTTACGACCCACTCTGAGGAAGAATTGCAATGTCTACTATCTGCATTCTCCAATGCTTGTTCTGAATTTGGTTTAACAATTAGCAAAAAGAAGACACAGATTATGTCACAAGGTGCACATGGGGTACCATCAATCTTTATTGACGACGCTGAACTAGAGATAGTAGACCATTTTACATATCTAGGATCAGTGGTAAATAGCAAATTATCCCTAGATCAGGAAATCAACATCCGGATTGGTAAGGCAGCAACAACAATGAACAGGTTAAGAAAAAGAGTCTGGGAGAACAGGAAGCTTACTGCCAAAACAAAAGTCCTTGTCTATCAAGCCTGTGTCCTTAGTACTCTTCTCTATGGCAGTGAAACCTGGACAACTTACTCACACCAAGAGAACAACTTAAACAGCTTTCATATGCGGTGTCTGCGAAGAATTCTTGGTATTAAGTGGCAAGACAAAATCACAAATACTGAAGTATTGGAAAGATCAGGTTGTGTGACAGTTTATTCCATGCTCAGTCTTCGTAGACTTAGATGGATAGGACATCTTAGGAGGATGGATGATGGTAGAATACCAAAGGATATCTTTTTTGGTGAATTACAGATGGGTAAGAGATCTCAGGGTCGGCCTCTACTACGATACCAAGATGTGTGTAAGCGGGACATGATTGATACAGGCATTGATAATGCACATTGGGAGCAAGTCGCCGCTGAACGTGTTGCATGGAGGGCAAATATCAGAAATGGAATAAAGTCAAAGGAGAAAATTATTGCAGAAAAGTCACACATCAAGCGTTTGAGACGTAAGATGGTGCATGATGGTGGAAATGACCACGTGTTCACATGCACCCACTGTGAACGGACATTTACAGCGCAAATTGGCCTTATCAGTCACACTCGCTACCGCCATAGTTAAAAGTTATTATGCCTTTTTAAAGCACAAACTATCGTCTGTCAAGACGGCAAGGTGCCAATGATGATATATATATATATATATATATATATATATATATATATATATATATATATATATATATGTATTCATAAGAAAGCATTATTCATTATTAATTCAGTAAATGTTATATGCTGTTCTTTGTTTGCAAGTATGTAAAACATAGATACATATTTATAAATAATATCAAACCTTGTAAGAAACAGCAAAATCCTACTTTCTTGTAGCTCATTAATGGATATGTGTTTACTGCCAAACAATTCAAGCATTTTGGTTCTTTCAATCAAATATACAAATATTTAGCAATGGGAAAGCAAGCTCTTTTGTTTAGTTTTTCTATGAATAAAGGTACAAGCTAAGGTATTCCTACAGCAGATACTGGTGTTGTGAATTGTTGGGTCTTCCCACATTATAGTAGGCCATGGCATATGAGGTGGTGGTAGCCAGTTCCTTTCCTCATCACGTTTCCCTCCCTGACAAAGCCCAGGAAATTCTTAAAATTGTCTGTTACCCATTGTTATAAGGCTGGCTTGACGCCAGAGCTGTACTGGTCAGAAAAAATCATCTTACGTCTACAGGAGATTAAACATAAGACTACTACCTTGGCAGGCAAATGCACTAACTACTATGCCACTACGGCTCTATGAATAAACATTATAATGCATGAATTGGGGTTGGAACTCTTTGCTGGCTTCTGAGGATGGGGACGGAGCACTTATGGGAATGCCCCGAATGCTGTGATGTCGGTTCTTAAATCAATCAATCAATCAATAATGCATGACTGTGAAGAACATTTGCTATTCAAGCATAAGAAACACTACCAGTAAAATTGCAATAATATTAGCATACTGTAATCTGTATTCCCGACAATAACAATTAACATTTTTCAGCTTCTTGTCGGTAGAAGCAACTAAAATAATCAGTGACAACAGGGATATGGATATCTCTGTACACATCTCTCAAACTGAGAGCTGTTCATCAATTCTGCTGCTGGCACATTTCCATGTCATGATGCCAGAATCTCGTGCATCATTCTTCTCCACTGTTCCCAATCGATCCATGCTATAAGCTTTTAGAATAGATCCTGATTTTTTAGTGATCTCATGACATGCATAAAATGTGGTTTTCATTACCCTAATATGTGTAAAACGTCTTCTATCTGTTCTAGTCTTTCACGCAATCTTTCAGTGGTGTGCTTATTTATATACCAGTTGATTCAGACACAATAAATTTTGATAGTTTTCTTATCTATATTTGGTTATTTTATGTTTATATTCCAACCACGCATGTTCAGTTTATGTTGACGTTACTGTCAACAATGTTTTACTTTATGTTTTGTAGACATATAATGCCCCTCAAAAACATGTGTAAATCTATATTTAGCAATACACATAAAATACCAACGGCTGGTGCAAAAATGTTTCAAAGTGTTATGTCTAGAAAAAGAATTATTATGCATTTTGGTATTATCTTTTTCTTTGATATAGAAACAATGGTTATATTAAAGAAAAATAACAAGATGTGATATAACAAAAGAAATAAAAATGCTTAATCATGTAATTGTAATACTTAGAGGAAATAACAACATAAGATGGGAGATTTGTGACAGAGATTAAGAGCAGAATATGTAAAGCTAAAGCTGAATTTCAGAAAATAAAATGTATCTTAATACAATAAACCACTAACATTGAATATAATCAAGAGAGTACTGAACTGTTATGCACATCCTGTTTTGCTGTTTGGCATGAATGATGGAATGTGAATGAACAAATTTAGAAGAGCTTGATACGAATGTTGCAAATACCCTGTACTGTCTGAGTAACTAAGAACGATTGCCTGAAGGAAGCCAATGAAAGTAGAATATTATATACAACTATCATTGGCACCTTGCCGTCTTGACAGACGATAGTTTGTGCTCTAAAAAGGCATAATAACTTTTAACTATGGCGGTAGCGAGTGTGACTGATAAGGCCAATTTGCGCTGTAAATGTCCGTTCACAGTGGGTGCATGTGAACACGTGGTCATTTCCACCATCATGCACCATCTTACGTCTCAAACGCTTGGTGTGTGACTTTTCTGCAATAATTTTCTCCTTTGACTTTATTCCATTTCTGATATTTGCCCTCCATGCAACACGTTCAGCGGCGACTTGCTCCCAATGTGCATTATCAATGCCTGTATCAATCATGTCCCGCTTACACACATCTTGGTATCGTAGTAGAGGCCGACCCTGAGATCTCTTACCCATCTGTAATTCACCAAAAAAGATATCCTTTGGTATTCTACCATCATCCATCCTCCTAAGATGTCCTATCCATCTAAGTCTACGAAGACTGAGCATGGAATAAACTGTCACACAACCTGATCTTTCCAATACTTCAGTATTTGTGATTTTGTCTTGCCACTTAATACCAAGAATTCTTCGCAGACACCGCATATGAAAGCTGTTTAAATTGTTCTCTTGGTGTGAGTAAGTTGTCCAGGTTTCACTGCCATAGAGAAGAGTACCAAGGACACAGGCTTGATAGACAAGGACTTTTGTTTTGGCAGTAAGCTTCCTGTTCTCCCAGACTCTTTTTCTTAACCTGTTCATTGTTGTTGCTGCCTTACCAATCCGGATGTTGATTTCCTGATCTAGGGATAATTTGCCATTTACCACTGATCCTAGATATGTAAAATGGTCTACTATCTCTAGTTCGGCGTCGTCAATAAAGATTGATGGTACCCCATGTGCACCTTGTGACATAATCTGTGTCTTCTTTTTGCTAATTGTTAAACCAAATTCAGAACAAGCATTGGAGAATGCAGATAGTAGACATTGCAATTCTTCCTCAGAGTGGGTCGTAACTGCAGCATCATCTGCAAAAAGCAACTCTCTGATCAGTACCCTCCTAATTTTGGTCTTAGCCTTCAATCTCTGAGCATTGTAGAGGCCGCCATCTGAGCGTGAGTGAATGTATATACCACCATCCTGATCACGAAATGCATATTTCAGTAGAAGTGAAAAGTATATTCCAAAGAGGGTGGGAGCTAGTACACAACCTTGCTTAACTCCACTCTTGATTTCAAATTCTTCAGAAGTTGCACCATCAAACTTGATTATACCCTTCATGCCTGTGTGGAACGATTCCACAATGGACAGAAGAGTTGGTGGGCAGCCAATCTTCTTTAGTACCTTGAACAGACCCTCACGACTGACCAAATCAAATGCCTTTGTGAGGTCGATGAAGGCAATAAACAGTGGTTGATTCTGTTCACGGCATTTTTCTTGCATTTGTCGCAATGAGAATATCATATCAGTGGTAGACCGGTTCTGTCGAAAGCCATACTGTGATTCGGGGTAGACTTGATCTCCTAGGACTTGAAGTCTGCGCAGAACAATTCTGGCAAATACTTTTCCAACAATACACAGAAGTGAGATACCCCTATAGTTGTTGCAGTCGCTCCGATCGCCCTTGTTCTTGTACAGTGTTATGATGCTTGAATCTTTGAAGTCCTGTGGGACTTGTCCTTCACGCCAGCATAGCTCTATTAGCTGGTGGATCTGTATAGTGAGTGTGTCTTGCCCACTCCTAATAACCTCTATTGGAATCCCATCCTTACCTGGAGCCTTGCCAGATGCAAGTTCATTTATAGCACACTTAACTTCTGTTATGGTGGGAAGTGTGTCCAGGTGGTCAAGAGTTGGTAGAGCCTCTATGGCGTTAAGGGCATCATCCGCTAGTTTGGTCTCACTTGAGTAAAGCTCCAAATAGTGCTCTACCCATCTGTCCATCTGCTGTTTCTTATCAGTGATGATTTCTCCAGTCAAGGTTTTCAATGGTGCACTTCTTTTGATCACTGGACCACAGGCTTTCTTTATTCCTTCATACATGCTTCTTATGTCTCCCTTATCACTTGCGATTTGAATGGACTCACATAACTTGATCCAATAATCATTTGCACACTGCCTGGCAGCCTTTTGCACATCCTTCCTAGCTTGCCTTAGCTCACTCAGAGTGTTACGCGTTGGTCTTTCCTTGTTTCTTAAGAGAGCTTTCTTCTTCTTATCAATCAAGGGCTGCAGAGTCTCGCTGTTGGCCGCAAACCAGTCCTGCCTCTTATGATCCACAGTGCCGTAAACCCCTACGGCAGTTTTATAAAGGGTTTCCTTAATTTACCCCACTTTTCATTTACTGTACAATTTTCTGGTGTATCAGTGAAAGCGTCTTCAAGTTGCTGTTGAAACTGAAAGCACTTTTCAGGATCATGAGTGTTAATAATATTAATCCTGGGGCTAGATTTGTGTACAACTATAAGTATAATAATATATACAACTATAAGTAGAATATTATATGCAACTATCAGTAGGATATTATATGCAACTATAAGAAGGATATTATATACAACTATAAGTAGGATATTATATACAACTATAAGTAGAATATTATATACAACTACAAGAAGAATATTATATACAACTATCAGTAGAATATTAAATACAACTATAAGTAGAATATTATATACAACTATAAGTAGAATATTATATACAACTACAAGTAGAATATTATATACAACTATAAGTAGGATATTATATGCAACTATAAGTAGAATATTATATACAACTATCAGTAGGATATTATATGCAACTATAAGAAGGATATTATATACAACTATAAGTAGGATATTATATACAACTATAAGTAGAATATTATATACAACTACAAGAAGAATATTATATACAACTATCAGTAGAATATTATATACAACTATCAGTAGAATATTATATACAACTATAAGTAGAATATTATATACAACTATAAGTAGAATATTATATACAACTATAAGTAGAATATTATATGCAACTATAAGTAGAATATTATATGCAACTATAAGTAGAATATTATATACAACTATAAGTAGAATATTACATACAACTATAAGTAGGATATTATATACAACTATAGGAAAGAAACAAACAACATTCTTTGGCCATGTAAGGAGAGGAGCAGCATTGGAAAATATCATGACAACTGGACATATGTGAGAAAAGAGGAGGAGGCAGAGGCACACCGAGAGAAATAATGCTAGATGGATTGACAAGGTGGCATGGAGGAATATCATCAACAGTATTGGTTCAAAGCACACAAGATTGAGATCTGTGGAGAGACATGAATGCCTAAGCCAGTTTGCAGGGCAGATGATGATAATCATGAATAGAATATGAATGTTGGATGCTGTTATTTAAAGAATAATGGAAAACAAGGAAGTTAAATATCAGGAAGAAGAGTGTAAAACGGAAGAGGAAGAGAACATGTAACAAGGAAGATAAATCAAAATAATAAAGAAGAGAGTGAGACAGAAGAGGAAGAGAAATGATAAGGAGGAAAAGGGGATGAGAAAGAAATGAATATGAACTATCTAACATTTGTAAATGACCATGTATAGACTGGGAGAGGGGTGAATAATACTAACAGCAATGAATTGCTGATGTGTCTTACTGATTTGCAAAATACGAATATCTGACACAACAAATACAAAAGCTGTGGTATCTTATAGGAAAATATAGATAACATCATAAAATTTTATAAGTTTCAACTGAGAAACAACCACTTCATGCCTGCTATTTGTGTGTGTGTGTGTGTGTTTCCCTAGTGATACTAAACATCTGTACAGCTGCGTACTAAGCACTTACATCTCTAACACAAAACACTTGAATTGGATTAGCACTAAGTATATCATTTAGACAAAAACTGAACAGTGCAATCCTTCTCAGCCATTGCAACTTAATACAACTTTAAAGTATTCCTCAAGTGAGCTTTTCTGGTTAGAACATAATTTGTGAACACATACAAAACCAGGCATTATACTGTAATTGACTGCAATAAACATTACACACCCAGGGACACACTAAATGTGTTCCGCCTGAAACACACTTTTGCCTCACCTTCATGTACAATATACTATTTACCAATACCTCCTTCATTACATCCAGCCATTACATTTATTTAACTCACTTTCGACTTTTAACTCATTCTATATCACACAACAGGAGTCAAGTCAGCACAGTGGTTAGTGCACTTGGTTACAAAGACGGTGGTCTTAGTTCCTCTCCTTCGTTCCTCCAAATTTTTTTTTTTTATATTTATTTTTTTTTTTTGGGGGGGGGGGGGGGGAGGAGGAGAGACACGTAATTGCATTGTGTCAGTTTACAGCTAAGCTGCGATATATGGGCCTTTCTGCCAACATATCCAGTAGTGGAACAACTAGTCCCCGCCCCTTCCCCCTCCCCCGCGAGCACCACCCACCCGACCCCTAGGGCTCTGGGGTCGACCCAGCCTCGTAAAATGGACTACTTTTCAGAATTACCTGGAAAGGAAAGACCACAGGAAAAGAATGGCCACCCCACTCCCATTATGTGATAACAAAGAATACGTGGCCTACCACTCCACGCCCCAAAAGCAAAATCTACCATGTGACTGACTACCTTATTCATACCACACACACACACACGGTACAGTAGCACTTGTCTGGGACAGCAAGAAGTAAGAAACACACACTAGCCAGAAGCGCCGTGGTGTGATATGCTAACAGATCTCCACACACGGAACCTCCTTCGCCCCACCTATATATGTACACAAAGAACACTGAAAAACCACGCGTGCGTCTTTGTTCGTTAACTTGGCACGAGTCTGCAATTGAGCAAGCCTAGGTGAGGAGACTCAGTGGTGAAACTCCAGACGAGAGGAACTGCTGAAGCAGCAAGGTATTTTAAGGAAGAAAAAATTCCTTTTACCTGACAAATCACACCGGCACTTCTAAACCTACCTGTATGGTACGTGTGAATCTTCCAGCGGCACAGAAGTCTACATGATAATGAGAATACAAGACTGCGGCAACCCGGCCTCCTGATTATGTCAAACACTGTAATAACAATAACCCACCGGCATTCGGCATTTGTGTTCGCTAGCTGTTTTTTGCGAGTAAGTTCGTATTATGAAGATGTAATTAATGTAATCTAGGCTACTTCCAAATTCGTTATATATCTCTCACAAACGTGTAAGCATAAACTAAGTGCTCATGACGACTCGTATCTGCCATTATAACAGGTTGAATATTGCAAAATGGACTCCTATAGGGAGGGAACGCGGCGACTTTACAATAACAGGTGCTAAAAATAGCACGGGCAAAACTTGTGAATGAAAGAAAGAAGAAAGAACGGGTGAGTCACGGCTACACAGCTTGTCAGACCACATGCTACGGATAATACGCAAATGATATCAAAACATTCGTACTTTCGCTTCCTTTCTCTACGGCGACTTTCTAGTACCAACTCCCCCTCTCTCACCACCCATTCCCACCGCACCACAGTATCAATTTTTGCGTACTGTTAGTCTTTCGGGTGGGGGAGGGGGAGAGAAGAAGGGGGAAATGGGGTATGGAGAGAGACAGAGAGAGAGAAACCGAAGCTTGTTAGTAATATAACCAATTCTTCACCTTCCCACCTCCTGTCCTGTATATAATTGTCCTTCTCACCGCCCCACTCGCAATCCCCTGTGTTATCCACTTCCTTACTTTGAGCAACACCAGGCGCGATGTTGCTTTGGTTTTTATTCTGTTTATCCCACAATCCGAACAGCGCAAGTCCCCTTCTTAGCCTGTCAACAACCACGCCCTAGCATTTACCAAGTAACCACGACGCGGCTCTCATTACTCTCAAATTACCACCACACTCAAGGTCTGACAAGGGAGCACATGGGGTCAGGGGTCGGTTTCCGCCACATCCGGATGACATTTCGCTGCAGCTCTGCAACATTTCATATCATAGGTGTCTCTTATTTGTCTCCACATAATTATATTTGCAGCAGACATATTCTGGTCGCACGGTGTAACATTGTATTCATACAGACATACTGTTTGCTACAGAGAAATATAGCCGGTCCAGCTTGGTATAATGCACGGACAGTCATGTATTCTACTTAGGTCTATTACAAAGCTGACAGGAGTATAAACAAACACATCATATGAGTAGAGCTTCGGCGAATAGGTTAAGAACGCAATTCGCAACCCCGCATTCGAAACACAGCTGCGGGAGATTTGGAAGCAGACCGCCATGCAGTGGTTTTTATACAATGGTATGAGTGCCGGTCGTTCAGAAAGCAATGGTAAACTACTGAACGTAAACTTACCGAGAAATCACAAACAGCCTAAACATGCTGGGTTTGACTGCGATGTCCTGTAAAATATATACAACTAAAGAAAAGAGAGACGAGTAGCAAGCACAACGACAGGAAAAACACACAGGGACAGGCTAACGTTTCGACCGAAGTTGTTATCAACGCAAATTTCGTAATGAACCTTGTTTTTCGCCCTTACAACAGACTAGTGACTGATCTCTTCTCTCTCTCTCTCTCTCTCTCTCTCTCTCTCTCTCTCTCTCTCTCTCTCTCTCTCTCTCTCTCTCTCTCTCTCTCTCTCTCTCTCCCCTTCTTCTTCCCACTCCACAAGAGATCAGGGGGGACCTGAATAATGCAATCCGTCTAGTTTTTGTACTTGTCTCTACGTTGACAAAGACTAGGTCAAACGTTCGCTTGAAATATGTCTCTAACTAATGTTGTCTATTGAATGAATTTAACTGTCTTTTTTAGTTCACATCAGCTGTCCATAGAGTTTATCTTCCACTGTTGTCTCTAGACCAGAAGGTTTGCCTAGTTAAATATGTTGTATTTTGGGCAGTCTTGGAGTAAGTGCTCTGCTGTCTGCGACGCCAATCCACATGTGCACATGGCTGATTCACCAATCTTGAATTTTGTATACATGTGGTTGCGTAATCTATTGTGTCCTGTTCTGAGGCGCAGAATAATGACTTGTTCTGGTCTGTCCATAATGTGGTAGTCATCTTGAGCAGGTTTTGGTGGCTTTCTGACTAATTTGATCATTCTTTTCTTTTGGTGGTATGTAACGGGCACATCAGGCTGTTCTTCTTTGGCTCCTTCCTTAGCCAATCGATCAGCTCTGTCGTTTCCGGGTATTCCACAGTGGGATGGTATCCACTGTATGGGTGACTGCTAAGTTAAGAAAGTAGTGTGCTTAGTACTGGCAATTTCCCACACAGGAGCGCCTAGAGTACTGATTTTGCATTTGTCAATAGCACCACAGGTTGTGTACCATGGCTGGTATTTAGTAATTTCTCTGTTGCTATTTCTTGACTGTATCTGTATGTGTCTTTTCCCTTTCGTCCAACGTTCTAGCCATATTTAGTGTTTATTGGAACTTCAGTATTAACTCGGTACCAGTGAACCCATTGTTTTCTATACGCAGTTTACAACCTGTTTATTTTGCTTTAATACATTTTGTCTCGTACAGTTATGTGTAACCATTTTTTCCCCATGATGTTCAGATGCATATTAAGACGCGAATTGGAACGGGTTGTGGAGATACATTATCGTCCACTTCAGTTGACAAGACTCTTGGAGAGGATTGCTGCATTTTGCCCAGTTTGGTTCAATACACTCTGTGACCATTTGTCTGTGTTTAATACTAGAAGTATTCTATCCACCCACTTTGCTAAGTTCCCAGAACTGGTACGCTTTCACAACAATCAAAACTATCACAAGAAGCTATTTTCGGCACCTGTCTCCGTCTGATAGTAACCCCTAATGAGTTGTAAACCTAACCACCCAGCACAATGTTTCATAGTTAAACACAGAGTGGCGCAACTGTTGTGGATCATGTTTATAGAAATAACCCTTCGGGAGACCCTCTACCTTCGGCACAGCTCTGAAGGAACACGCCTGTCTCATTACGATTTCAAGATAAGAGAGAGACAACTGATGGAAGGGCTATGGCTATGGTTTGATCTGATCTCATCTGATTAAACAAAATTAGTTTGATTTAGCACACTAAGATAATCCGTCTAATTTGTTTAACTATGCAAGATAAGCGTCTAGTTGGCTTAACATTTCAAGACAACCTGCCTAGTTGGTTTAACACGCTAAGATAACATGTTTAGTCTTGCTTAACACTGTAAGATAACCTGTTTAGCTAGGTTTAACATTGTAAGGCAACCTATCTAGTTGGTTCAACACACACACAGATAACATATTTTATAAACATTTCAATATAACCTGTTTATAAATACTTTATGGTAAATGGTCTAGTTTGGCTTAACACCACACGACAGCTTGTTTAGTTTAGTGTAATGATGACAACCTGTCTAGTTTGCCTTCAAACAGTAAGATAACCTAATCACTAATCAGTCCCGCGTAACTGACAGGTAGGCAGCTATTGCGTGCTTGGCTGGTAGTTGCTCTCCTTTTTTATCTCATTATTTAGAATGCAGAGGTGCTGAAGCATCAGAGTCATGTGTCATACTGAAAAAGATCTCTTAACTTCCCGGATTGGCTTTCAGGAAACAGACCAGTCTGGAATCAACCATAATTTCCGCTGTGATGAAGTATGCCAAAGACTCTACACTCTACACGCTGTGAGACTACGAGAGAGCCACCTGCAATGCTTAGCATTCATTGCAGTGTGTAGATGTTCCCGTTTTAGTCCCGTGCCAATTGGGCCAACAGCATGTTAGAAGCTCACTTCGTATACCAGACTAATGCCGATCACCAGAGGTAAACAGAAAATCTTGTTCAATGGGGCACGTGGCCCTGGAGCACCTGAAGTTATTAAAATTGTTATCCCTGGCTCGGAATCAGATCTCCACGTTAATGCTTGTAATAAAAGCAGCAGCTAGATTCAAGTTCATAACATTTTCGTAGTTTTTTGGTGCTTGAAGTTGGTTTATATCAGTATACTTTTAAAATAGCTCAGATCGATGCGACATTGTGTGCCGGTCTGGTTAAGCGTGTGCGTCGCAGCATGTTAAGTAATGTAGCCAGCAGTGGTTGTAGGTCTGCTTTCCTAGCCTTCCATTACAAGTGCCTAGATTTTCCTGTAAGGGGCAGTCAATTTGACAAGATTGTGATGTTATTCCGCTGTAGTCTGAAGGCGACAGAGAATTTTTACATGAACGAGAATTAGTCGCTGTAGTCGCCATCTTGTCGATGGGAAAATGCTATTAATAAAGCTTATAGGCTTGTCTACCGAGTGTTTACTACCGCTTACAACATTCTTGACTACACTCTCAACAAGTCTGTGAGTTATGTCTCAGGGCCATCTTATCACATTAACCACTGTACAGTTTCCCAGAGGCCCAATAATGGAGATGAGGAAAAGTGACCATGCTCAGAACGTGCCGATTCCTTGAGTGAACCAAGAGCCAGGTCATTGTGTGTCGGCTTCTGCAAAGATGGACGTCTCAATGGATGGTGGTTAATGCCAAAGCACTGCCCCTGTTTTCCCTTAAGGGCCGAACGGCACACGCACGGCTGTTCTGGGTGAGTTTGATGAAGTGCATTCCTTGAGGAGTGAACGAACGCGACTGTCATCACTACATTGAGACAATGGAATGTTCTGGGGAAACTACCCGGGTAAGATCACGCGGTTAACAAATGCCGGGAACAAGCCGAGCGTGTTGCACAATGGCTCTGCTGTACACAGACACAACACGAATACTGTCCAATAATATGTTAAATACCAGCCGAAAAGTAACAATAAATCTAAATGTTTCATTTATTAACTTTTAAAAATTTGTATTCCCGTAAATTAATGGGTGGGGTCCCAATGTCTTCCTGTGCCCAAGACCTACAGTGTTTCCTAAGATGGTCATGTTCTGTCCTTATCGTTGTTAACTTAAGTGCGATTCAGCAATTAGCCAACGTACTGTGTTGCTGTATATAGCCATACTGGTATTTATAAAATTACTACTCGCGTATTTGTTCCAGTTTGTATCAGATTTCCTAATGCTAAATGGATGCAATCCGTGGTAAAGACAATGCTAGTTACAAAAGAACACGAAAAATAAAGTAGACCTACTGGGTATTCATCAGCACTCATAGAAGTAAAGGGAAGAAATGGGGATCAGAGAACACACTAGACACTAAAAACGTTGAAATATCTGTGAATTTATGTCTTATGCTATTTGAATAGTTGATGGGTTCACCATCAAACGATATTCAAGTGTATTAAGTCACAAAAGTTGGCCGTGCCATACAACATCTTAGCCATATTTTCTCAGTTTTCTTTTATCAAAAGAATGCGGAAAACTGGGGAACCCTTGATAATATTAATGTAATAACACTGCAACTTCGTAGGTATTGGCTAGCAATCAAAGAAGGCATGGAGACAAAAAGTAGATATTACAGAATCCATTAAACCTTGGCGTGGTCGTGGCGTTCTTTGCAGGAGACATATTAGAATCTGATATACTTAAAGTTGTTAATTTTTCTGAATTCAGACATCTGATAGTTGCTTATTTCCACTGCTGTCTACATTCTCCTCTCATCTCCCAACATAAGTCTGCTTCGTGAAGAATCCATATCACCATAATTGCCTTTGCCTTTCCGGCCGTGTCCGAAATCCTATACCCACTTTCTTGAAAGAGAACCATTTGTGTGAACAACCACACAACGAAACCATCATACATGCTTTAACGAACGAGTCTATGCCACTCGTCTTTTCAAAAATGTGCTCCACCGTTCAAGATGCCTGTTGGCATGCAAAAAGGTCAGTCTCCGACTTAATACCACGTGTACTAGAGGCTGGGAAATCAAACCCGTTTCGTTAGGACATTACGAATTGTAACAAGTTCGCAACACATGGCTCTTGTTGTGTTGTGTGTGTACGCGTATGTACATATCTTCTATACATATGTGATCTTTAAAAATAAACTTCTGCACAACTGATGGCAGTCGTTTTATTTTATCACAACCACATGCAAGCTTTTATTCGGCGTTCTTACAGACACATATATCGATGCATACAGCTACTGAATTATATCACTGCTTTTGCTGAATCATCAGTTGTTCCTTCAACTGGTATCCCACAAGCAATGTCTTTCACATTTCTGTTTGGAAAATGTGCAATTGACGAAACTCCACGCATCTTCATACACTGCAACTTTTTCAACATGTGAACATCCCTTATAAAAATATTGAGAATGTAGATGAAAGTACATCTCTACCCCATCGGTAAGTCTACCCTTGTCATTAGCCCTGTCTGCGCTACATGCCATCATTCCCACAAGCACCCTCTTGAAATGTTGCTTACAGTCTGCCGTTTTGGGAAACAGCGATTTGTTTGCAATTCTTAAGCCTCTCTTCAACATGTTTGCGTTGTTTTTACAATGGTAAATTGTTGGACTAATTGCTTTGTACTTAAATCCTGACGTGAGCCAGCGCAGCACTAATAATTTTTCTCACACTGCTCTTCGAATATAATCTCATATGAAGCAGGTGATTTCTCTATGTCCTAATTTGTTTTGTCATCTAATTAAAAGATATATATATATATAACTGGGGGAAAGTTCATTTCTACCATAAGTAAACATAGCGATACTCTACGGAGTGATCAAACTAATTTGGACAGCACTAGGGCATATATGTCTGAACAGTTACTTCAAAACGAAATAATTACACACAGACAAGAGGGTGAAGGCCATTATCCTATCAAGCCGCCATAGTAGGAAAGCATTTGATTTATCCAGAAGGAATTCATGCCGCTAGTGATGCCTCAGTTTAGAACAGATTTATACATCTGCTGACGTTTATCGGCTACGGGACAATATTCCAACAACCGTCTCACGCTAAGCCCTCCTGTTTGGATATCATGACTAGTGCATGATTGACAATATTCTACAACTATGGTTCTCAATGGGCTGAGATAGCCGGTATCACGCCAACCTTCATCACTTGCCTCTTATGACACATTTATTAGGTTATGGTGTTAATATTCTTTGCTGCCCTTATCGAGACAGTTAACAGTGTGACTTTTACATATTCTCGATGTTTAATTCTTATTCGGTATATTTACGCCCACTCGTATCTTCCTCTATATAATATATTTATTCATACAATTCATATAACCATTACCCCGTGATGTTTGAGCACCAGTAATCCACTTTCCCATAGTGTACAGATGCCTTCTTCAGCTCACAATGACACTATATACGTGAGGACATGTCTTGTCTGCAGTGACAACTTCCACGATCATCCCAGTCAGGTTGTGCTGACGATTATTTGTTTAAAAAAGTTAACATTAGTTTATATTCATCTTTACATGTGACAGGTTTCTGTTTAATATATCACAGTGGAAATATTCAGGCTCAAAGAGAAAAGAGGAAAATTATAGGAAATGAGGATAGAAATAAGATAGTCTTGCAAACAAAGACCGCGCGAGAAAAATCAAGAGGTGCAATCAGTGAAGACAAGAACCAGTTTGCCAAGAATACGTGTGGTAGACTTGGACATCTACAGTGAACATAGCCTTTATTGGCTATTCCTGATTTGCTATGCAATATATGTGCACTAGTTAGTAAGCGTTGCCGCAGTGTTTAATTCGCTTGAACTTCCTGTGCCCTGACCTCGGAGTAGTGGGTTCAGTCACTACACCAGCCAGTCTTTGCAACTAAACATTGACGTCTCATTCAGAAAATAATGGCAAACTGCTGGACGTAAAATTGGCTAGAAAATTACAGTCAATAGGGGCCGGATGTGATTGCAACGTCCTGCAAAAGACATGCCCTTTTTTCTAAATGTCCATGAAGGTGTGAACCAGTACAATCTAAACCCAATCCATCATTTCAGCAATATCTTTCCAAGTAGTTTTACATGTCCCCGACTGTACCGCATATTATATCAGTACCACAACACGGTAAACGCCCAAGTCGGCTGGCTCTTAGTTTCATAAAGACAAGCCGGCAACCATGACATCACACAGAACGGCCTGGAGAGGACAGAATTCCACGTATCGACCAGGCTTCTTGCTAAGTGCCAGCAGGTACACACTGCAGAGTTTTTTCCCCCTTTTTCTTAACGCTCTAGCATTATGCTCGTATTTACTCACGGCATATTTCTCATTTGGCCACGGCAGGTGAGCACGTACGAAAACGGAAACTGCCAGTGTCATAGCACAAGTATTACAATAGCGTTACAATATCGATTATATATGATTAATACCTCTTCATATATGTGAGACAGACAGAGACAGAGAGGCGGAGATAAAGACGTGGAAGAAATAGAAAAGCAGACAGGGACAGACAGACCCAAAAAAAACGCAATCTTTCAGACGAACGCAAGAAATGAAAGTCGAGCGAACGCGAGTGCAGACTCATTGACAAAGGGACAGACAAGCAGATCGATGTATATGGAAGGCCAGTTTCCAAAAGTGGATGGGAGGAGTCTAGCTTACGCTTCGTGGCATGCCCGAATTCTTACACATACTAACATAGTCCCTACTATCACCCCTTTGTCCATCCCAATTAAATAACAAACCACGACTTTCTGTCACTATTGCAATCTAACCCGTCTGGCAGCAACTTGTTTAGACATCTAATCAGAGCAAATGTTCATTTCTACTGGGATAACAGTCATAATATAGTCAGTAGTCAGGCATTATACATTGCTCAATTACTCCTTACGGTATGAAAACACTTTCAGGTTTAAATGCTTCAGTCTCCAACAGTTACTCCTTACATTACGAAAACACTTTCAGATTCCATTACTTCAGTCCACAACAGTTACTCCTTACATCATGCAAACAATTTCAGTTCCCAATAATTCAGTCCCCTAACACTTACTCGTTATTTTTTGAAAACGTGTTGTGTTTTCACTACTGTCTCCCGCGGTTACTATTTGTAATCACGCTATCTTTGTTATACTTTAGATGTTTCTCTCCTATTTGCTTAACTCTTATATATAGAGAGGTTTTATTTTAAAATAACAAAGACCTGAAACAGAAAAAGTTATGTAGCTAAACATCAACACTGTCTATATACTAGAGACCAAGCCCTAGAATGTTAAAATGTTTTGCATATCCTTTACAGGACATCGCTGTCAACATCAGCATCTTTCAGCTGATTGCTGATTTCTTGGCAAGATTACGTTCAGTAGTTTGCCATTGCTTTCTGAGCGGCCGGCTCATTTATCCCGCAAGTCACCAGAGCAGGTAGAACCGCTTCCAATTCTCGCGCGCTGCGAGACCCTGCGTGGATAAACGGGATTACGGAGAAAGTCGTGTAATCCCCTCGGCCAGAGAGACCGGCAAGCACTAGAATAGTATTTCGGAATTTACCCATAAACAAGTTCTACAGAGTAGAAAGAAAAAAGATACAGAATATGTGTTGGAAACTGCAGTCACATAAGGGGGCAAACAAGATATATACCACTGACATATCAGCAGGGACAACTGTCTGGTTTATTTGCGGTTTGGGTTCCAACCTAAGATTACAGATGCACCCCCCCCCCCCCCCCACCCAGACTGAATGGGGCGCTAGGGTGAAATCAGATTCGCCAACACATCATAAAACCAGGACCTAGTACTGTATATGTGTATACTTAGCACGAATAAATACTATCACATTTTTTTTAAAAAAGAATTTTCGTCTTCTGTCCTCTTTCTATGGGAGTTAATTAGTTAGTTAGTCGTGGTTCCAACTTCACGGCAACGGATGGTCCCCATATTGCTCCGTTCCTGTGCCAGTGAATGTCACACAAAATGCTCTTCACTGCCCAATGTGAACAATGGAATAGACAGGAGTATCGGCAAGCCAACAGCCCGCACAGGTACACTGTGCATAATGCCGCCGCCAGAATTTTTTTTTTTTTTTTTTTTTGGCATATCCTTTACAGGACATCGCTGTCAACACCAGCACCTTTCAGCTGTATGTTGATTTCTTGGCAAGATTACGCTCAGTAGATTGCCATTGCTTTCTGAGCGGCCGGCTCACATACCCCGTAAGTTACCGATGCGATTCGAACCACTGCTGATTCTCACCGTCATCACGTTACCGACGAGAGTATACGAGATTACGGAGAAAAGTCATAACCTCTAAGCCACGAAGCCGGCCGCCGCCAGAATGCCAACACAAAAGTCCTCCATGAAAAATACAGTTCATCGTCTACAGAAATGGAATTCACCAGAAAGACTTCATTAACCCGGGTTTTAGCCCATTTGGCTCGGTCTCTTTCCGCAGGACGACCCGCTAAAAGCGCCGCACAATGCACGAATTCCGAAGCTCCAGCGACGACTCCCAGGAGTCTCCTGAAAAATGCACTCGTGAGCCGAAAAGGCAAACCAGTCAATCCAACAACAGCAGGCCACCATCGTTCCGAACATGCAGTTCACGCTACAAACAACCGCGGACAGATGTAAAAGCATTCCATGCGAAACTCACAGCTCACATTGTCGCGCCACGCACTCACTCAGTAGCAGGGCGACGGAACCATATCCTCTTTAGTCGCCTTTTACGACGTGCATGGTAGGCAACAGTGTTACTTTTGTATTTCTAACAGTGTTTCTCTATAAGTGTTCACTATAACAATGTTTCTATGGGAGTGCCTGTGTCAGATTCTCACCCATAGTTGCAACGCGTTGTCTTTACCAACGCCAGACAAATGCAACCGGGCTCAACTCTGAGCGGTGTTAAACACGCTAGTTACAACGCGGCGTCTTCGACGACGCCAGGGAAGTCCAGCCAGGCTCAACTCTGAGCAACGATAAGTCCGTTGCTGGTCAGTCGGGACACAGCGTGAAACTTGTGGTTCACGCAGGGGGACACTACTCCGACTGACGAGAATGCTGAACGGCTCGGCAGACAGGCTTGGGACGTCGTATCGGACAGACTGTTTGAATGTGGCGCTTGCAATGAATTGAATGTTTGAGCGTGAATCGATAGCTAGCATGTACGAGTGTAGGGGACTGAACGCCTGTGTTATTGACTTTAAGTGTATTGCATTTATGTATCTATTGATTGCATGTATTGATTATATGATGTCATCGCGAATTGTGATTGCGCGATACGTGCATTGATTGTGAAGTGTGCGTTGCGAGAATAAAGTGTTTGAATTGTTGTTACCGTGTGTCACGTTGAGTTATTTAGTGACAGTATTTAGTATCTCACTTGTCAGCCAACGAGCCTGAGATATTGCCTACCGCAAGATCCTGACAGCCTGACACAATGTGTCCTAACGCACCTGACATGTAAATGTGTCGGACTTCATGTCATGTGCTTGTGTCAGGTTAGCTTCATCGAGACAGATTCCCCCCGAGGCTCTATCAACCCATGGGTAGGTATTATTTCTTAAAGATGTTGCCTGGGCGGCGACCTTACGACCTACTCTTTGCGATTTCCAACTGCCGTGGGATTTTTAAAGTGCACAGCTCGCACACCGAACTTCATGTTTTATGCCTTAATCCAAGGAAGCTAGGTAACCAAATTACTATCAAAGATCAGTTTGATACCATTAGATACAAGTGCTTCTTGAAGAAATCCAAAGCCCTATGATGAGATTAAGCCCGTTACCTTTTGAGCCTGATGCAGACACCACAACCTCCCAGTTATAGTTTCCCATATGTGTGGCCTGTTAGGAATATATAACAGCTTAACGTATTACGAAAATGAACACAAAAAATGCCTGCATTCTTCACCTGGCGAGTAAAGCAAGTAGGCACAAGTTACACAGCTACGGCCTACACATGCGCGCTTTCCCTGGATTTCCGTGACTTTCTACTATACTATAGACACACAATACCGTAATGAAGACAAGTGAATCATTCGTGGAGTCCACTGAAGTGTTCATATGCTTCACTGGAGGCTTATGTGCACGTAAACCCTGTACATAAATCAATACTTCAGACACACCACTGTCACAATCGTGTTTGCCAATATTGGGAAAAAGAGCGCCCGCATCAATTCGCCAGTGGTGGCTGACTAATATAACCGGTATTTGTTCTAAGCTCGTGTCTCATGGGGTTACTTAGGTCTTGCCCTGTGGCCGGTGGGAAGATGTGTTATAGCGTGCTCTTGCAGCCAGCACTCGGTGGAGGGCTGGTAAGAAATATTGTGTTAAATATGCGATAATGATAGATATGATATTATACTACAACCGGTAGCGGTCTAGCCTGGGTTTCAACTTGCCAGATGGCTAGTGGGCCCTGCAGGTTCCTAATGAAGCGAGCCCCTTACATTTGACAATGTTTAAAATGTTAATGATTTTTTTACTAAGTCCGCCAATGATTATAGCAGTGTTTTAAAATACTTTTATTTTTCTATCACGCTGTTGCAGTCTGACCAAAATATAACACAGCAGGAATTTGAGGCGTAGCGAGAAGTAAACAAGACGAGCTACAATAAATATACATATACAACTTCGCTACCCGGGTCAATGGGCACAGAGTCCCATGTGTTACTGTGGATAAGTAATCTAAATCAGTTATACTTATGATCATAAAAATGAGACAACGACTAAAACTACAAAACATTTATTAATTAGTGCTTGCACGGAATAGTGGGGCTAAAATAGTATGACAGAATCACCAATAAAGAGCTCATGAACTAAACACATACCAGTAAATCAGAAGGCGAGGAAACGACGCTGGTGCTAGAACAGACACATATTAAGAAACCAATTAACATTATAACTAGAAAGTTATTCATCTGGAACCCACAAGGCAAAAGAAATACAGGAAGATCTACAAACACACGTTGAACAGAATAACAGACAGATATGAATAATATGGGGAGAATATGAAAGGAACTACAGAGGCGAGCAAAGGATAGGGAAAAAGCTTGGCGTGAGTTGGCTGAAGGCTATATGCGACATAGGGAGATAAAAGGCTAAAGAAGAAGCAGACACGTAGTCCATGACAGAGGCCGGAGGTATTTCCTCTTAAACGCTGAGCTCTCAGACACACACATCAATGGAAGATGCAGCCAACATATTGTGTTATTCCTTATCCTACTTTAACCCCCGCACACCCCCAGCCCTTATTTTAACCACCAAGATATTTTTCTTTTTCTTTTTTTCTTTTAAATAAATGTACGAAGAATCAATTCAATTATCTAAAGAATAACAACTACAAAAAAGATCACAGAAGAAAATGTATATGTGTGCCAAAAAAGAACGTGTAGCTAGCACTATGTCTAGTTTTAACACTGAACACGATGTCTGCAACAAAGCAGGTATTGCGAAAGACGCAAGGCAAGTCTGGCAGACAAGACAGCAGCAGATCAACAAGATGCACACAGCAAGGTAACTGTAAGCATATATCTGACAGCTACGGTTATTGAACTGTGCATGCTACATATTTAGATCCAGTATTTCACCTGTTTGCCGAGCTTTCCTAATGTAGACAAACAACTGTGACTACACACATAGTTGGAAACCGAGGTGTCGCAGTATCTAGCACGCTTGCCTACCGACCCGGTGATCATATGTTGGAAAGGAGATTTTTTTTTTTTTTGTTTCTTAATTGCTCCTGGCTTCCCGGTCATTCATTATGTGCCATGCCGATAAGCGTGGGCGGTCATGTTCTGCCATCTCACTCGATCACCAGAGTCGCAGATCAGCTCCGTGTTTCTGTCTCGACCATGCCATTTGGCCAAGTCATCCAGGTATTTAATTCTTGGTCTTCCCCTTGGTCTGTTCCCTTCGATTTTGCCAGTTGTAACCAAGTTCTCCAATTCATTTCTTCTCATAACATGCCCAACAAATTTTGACTGTCTACATCTAATGTCTCTAATCAGTTTACGATCTTCATTTGTATTCTTTGCATTTTCCTTAGAAACCACATTTCCACAGCCATCAGATGTTTTTCAGCTTGTCTGCTCATTGTCCACGCCTCACATCCATATAAAAGTACAGGTTCTATGTAGCACTTCAACGCTCTTTTTCTCGTTTCAATTGATATTGTTTTTATTGGTTAGTATGTTTTCATCTTGCAAAAGGCTACGTTTGCCATGGCAATTCTTGTTCTACTCTCTTCAAGGCATCTCCCATCAGATGTTATAACTGTTCCGAGATAGTTGTACCGATTCACTTGTTTCAGAATATGCCCATTTACTTGTATATTACATTGTGGTATTTCTTCCTTCATAGTGACAACCATAATCTGTGTCTTCTTACAATTCAATTCCAACCCGTTGTTCACTGTGTGCAACAACCGCATCTTCTAAATTTTGCAGGTCAACCAAGCCTAAAACTGGTACCAGGTAATCTGAGAAGTAAAGGTGATCGCGTGATATTGACCTCCATCATCTATCGACTGTCGATTGATCTATATAAATATTTACAAAATATGGGGCTAGCACCATATACTCAATACGTTTCACAGCGTGGTAAAGTGACCATTACTTTTACACACACTTACATGTAAGTGAAAGAAGAGAGCTGTTTCTAACTCGCATGCTTCGGCAAGGTAAAACTAGGTCATACGAAGGAGAACATTGCAGCAGCATGAGCGCCTGTTTAAAGAACCTTGCTGTAACAGTTATTACGAAACTTAAGACATTAAACTATGTTTCCATATAAATGAATCCCCGTGTTCAAGGCGCAGATACCATTTTTATGGATGATCTTAAACAATTTAAAAGCTTCATTGAATTCAGCTGCTAATACGAAAGATAAGTGCAGAGGCCGGCATGGTTGCAGACATTCAGATTTGGCAAAGTGGTCTATCCAGAAATAGTTCTTTGAAAAGAGAAAACCGGCAAACACCTGGAAACACTTCAGGGCTCTTCCAACGCCTGTTTTTATCTTGACAGTATTAAACTTAACCTTGGATCTGAAAGCCTTTTTTTAGTTTGATATAAGGTGTATCTAAAATACTGACCTAGGTAAAGATAACTCGATTATCTCGATAGTAAAATACCTGCGTTGCTTCAGTTGGGAGTTTACTTCTAAGAACATTGGAGAATTCCAATGTTCACAGACATAAACAATGTTAAGCGAGGCACGGAAAATTCCAATCCATATACACTAATATAATTTTGATTCCTTGGCGATGGAGTTTGTGCATTATGCTGAGATTCTTCTTGTGTGATATATGGGAGGGGACTGGAAAGTGATGCTTAATTTTAACAAAAAGAAAGAAAGAAAGAAAGAAAGAAAGAAAGAAAGAAAGAAAGAAAGAAAGAAAGAAAGAAAGAAAGAAAGAAAGAAAGAAAGAAAGAAATATAAATGTTTAATCCCTATATTAAGAAAATGAAAAAAAAAATTTATTGGATGCTGGGCAAGACATGCATCTCAACATATCTTGTAACCCCCGATGTCGGTGGTAGGGGTGTCATGGAAGCATCAGCAACCAGTCAGTCCTCCATAACTCTCTTCCATCACCAACACACACAAGTGTGGATATACAACACCCTGCCAGCTGTATTTTTATTAGACCATAATTTCCTCTGCCTTCCTCTTCTTCTTCTTGTTCCGCGGAGAACTACCTTAGAGTAAGCGTCATGGCGTGTGACATGCCCAAACCAATCTGTCGATATGTCACCACTGACAAAAGTGGCACTTGATGACTTGGAAACGTGTTTACTTGCGACATGAATTCATCAAAAAACGAGGAGTAGATTGTGAGCTTAACTAGAACACGATTACAAGAAACAAAATGGGCGTTGCGGCTAAAGCCTTCGTCAGCATAGAACCGACACACTGCACGAAAAACACTACATAAAAATATTGAAGTTACTTATCTGTACCCTTGATGACTGAACACGTTTTTGAGCAACTATCAGCGGATGGAATTAACCGATTGTTTCCCTGTGACATGCATGGGGCACCTTATCAAGACAACTACAACCCCATGTGTTTATTCAGCTAAGAAATCACACCATCATGTCTTTTCACACATTAAAATGCAACTTGTTCTGTGCCGATATAATCACATTACGTGGATCCATTACTTCTTATATGATCACGATACACCATGTTTCCTACCCTCATTCAGTCACAGTCAGTTATTAACTTTTACACACTCTGTCCTGATTGTTAAGTTACACATGTATATTCTAGTTGTTGCTTAAAATCCTTAAGTCCAACGAAATTATTATGTGAGTTTCCTTTGACACGTGGTATTATTATCAGAATAATTTAATTTATACAATTTTAATTCACCATATTTAAAACAAAAACACGTGAAGCAAAAGAAAACACTCAAACAAACCTTCCTCACCACCATTAAACATAAGGACAACAACGGGCCTAAAACATGCTTCCAGTCAGTGGATTGATAGGACAGGGCAAGGGGGAAAAGAAACCAATTAAACATGTTAAAGCGATAGTACATACATAAATATATTACTGTATGAGAAAGTTATGTTTCAGATAATACACTTTCAGTGCAACGCTACTTTACTTACTGTCATCCCCCAGACTGATTTCAGTGTTACGGTGAACAGAATGAACACAAGACGGTAAAAAATTCTGCTACAAAAATTGTCTTACAAATGTCAAAGGTCATAGTTCTGTTTTCTCGGCAAAAATGGAGAAAGGGGTGGGAAGAAACATGGTTAAAAGACGAGAGTGAGTGAGAGAGGAACAGAGGCAGAGAGAGAGAGAGAGAGAGAGAGAGAGAGAGAGAGAGAGAGAGAGAGAGAGAGAGAGAGAGAGAGAGAGAGAGAGAGAAGGTGGGGAGAGTGCACTGCACAACGAGCAAATGAGAGACGATAACAGCAGGACAGTAAGGTATTATTGAATATTATGGAGAGGAAAATATTACATTACAGAGAGGATTAACCGTACTAGGGGCATATAGTTGCAGGGCGCCATGATCATAGGATGCCAGTTAACACAGCCCACGAACAATCGAAAAATCCATTACTTTTACCAGATCTGTCGCGTGGTTTCCCCGGTGTCTCATATAATAAAACTAGCAAGCAATTATCTGGTAATACTGGAGATTGCATAATACATGCCACTAACATTAGAGGCGCACTAAATGGATGGTGAAAGACCACGAAGAACGCGTGCAACCAAATTTATACAAAATATCTAGTGCAGAACAAGCAGACCTTTTACAAGTACACGCAATCAAGTGCATGGAAGCCGCGGTAGGGTAGTGGCTAGACGCTCACATGCCGGTCCAGTGGTCAGGGGTTCGATCCGTTATGGGAGTATTCCAATTTATAAAAACTGACCTGGGTTCCCAGGTCGCCAAACCTAAAATGGAAACTAGAAAATGGCTTGGGAAGTAAAGGCGGTGAGTACCAATGAGTAACAATTGGTATATAAAAATATTGGTCCAGCACCACGTGCCCAATGCGCCTTAAGGCGTGTGAAAAGGGGCCTAAACTTTCAATTTTTTAGTAACATGCAGAACGTGTGGCAGATAGTATTTTTGTTTTACTGAAAATACATCTAGATACACGAGCATGGAAAATACAAACAGAACGATGGAAGAACGATAGTCGAATGTTAACAAACATAAACAATATGACACTATGGCAAAGTCTGCATAGAAAACTTTTCAGATGGTGTTTAAAGAAGAGGTTGCAGGCGCTTAAACGGAACCGTGTAAAGAAATATGCGTTTTCACGCATAAAAGTTACTGTGACTTTCAATGTGAAGATGAACATGATCCTAGACAATTCTCCGGCACTTTAATGTTTCAGTGTGATTAGCATAACTACACAGGCAAGATGTGCCTGTAAAACTCGTCTTTAATCTGATGTTTTTTTTTTTTTGTTTGTTTGTTTTTTCGCATATCCTATTTTACAGGACATCGTTGTCAACACCAGCATTTTACCGATGTTGATTTATTGGCAAGATTACGCTCAGTAGTTTGCCATTGCTTTCTGAGCGACAATCTCATATACCACCGTAAGTAACCAACGCGAATGCGATCCGCTACCGAATCTCGCGCAGCTGCGTTACCCTACGTGGATATACGGGAGAAAGGCGAATTAGCAAGTCCAAGATGTCAATAACATCTTAGGATGGAGTGGGGTGACATGCCAGTAAGCAATACTTTCCTCCACTACCACCATCAATACGTTTCTCTTATAATCTCTTAGCAAACAACTACATATACAAGTTTATATTTAAACATACAAATCAATATTGCACGGTCGATAAAACCAAATATAGAAAAAAGCAATTGGCCACCATTCGCTACACAAGCTGTACAATAATAACTGCAACCAGGAATCATTAGTTATGTGTGTAGCTTGTTATCAAAAAATGTTAACAGTTCACTAAAGAACAGAGTGACATATTACATCAAATATCGCACACGAAAATAAAGCTACAGTCTATTACTCCGTCGCTCAAATGTCAAATGTGTATGGAAACATATGGCAGACAGAACAACGTAGCTGTGCAGGATCAGATTTTTCTTGAACGTGAAAATCCCACGAGAAACCAAGACTTAGAGGGGGGAATTGACGTAAAACATATGAGTAATATAAACATGTGTAATAACGTGCTTTCTTCTCGCGATGAAGGGCAGATAACCAACCATGGTGCTACGCAGAACACTAATTGTAAGAAGTTATCGGGGCACATACAAATTTACAGGGCATGTTTATTCTACAGACTCATAGGGGGCACATACTGCCTAAAGAAGTTTAAAAGCCACATATAATATGTCAGTAAAGGACTCCTTTACACGCCTTAAGGCCTTCTATGCATACGGTGCTAGCCCATATTTGTATAGACCAATCGGCACTCGATGGTCAATATTACGCTGGTGGCTTTTACTTCCCAAGACATTTCCTGGCCCCCATTTCAGGCTGGGTCCACCAGGGAGCCCACGTCAATGTTTACAATCCACCTCGATGCAAACTGCAACCCATGACAATAGGCTAGCGGGCCAGCGTGCAAGCCACCGCTACTTCTGATCAAGCCGGGGTAAAATACAACTAACATAAACAGTTAGATCTTATTTTGGTTACTTTTTTTATGAAAGGCTTGGATTTGTGACACCATATCACAAACGAAAACAAAACAGCATATAAATAATGCAGACACAAGTATCAATTTCCAATACACCAATGTACACTCACGTTTAAAAGAACTAAAGAAATACACTTGTTAACCCAGACACAACATTATCCGTTTATAGTTGCCAGGTATAACACTTGTGCAGTGGTAATCCCAGTAAATCGCACTACACATTCTTATATCCGCTTTCACTAGGGTATTTTAGCGCTGACATGTTTAATAAAACTGAACAGACCGCGTCCCCTTCTCGTGGATCTCCCGGTAGACTACATAAAACGTAAAGCTATTTTCAATTCATTCCTAAATAATTCCCTGCTGCTAAAATTAGTCCGTTGCCTCAAAAATGGAAACGTGGAAGTGACGTTACTAGAACGATTTATATCTGGCAATATAGATCTGATGTTTAGTAATGTCATACCAGTCTTCGCACTGAACGCACCGTTCACGCTGTACATTTACTGTGCCTAGTTGGTCATGCGTTGAAGTATACTTGTTCCTGCAGCGAGGCGCTGTCGCCATTTGGAGGTGACAGGTTCGAATCCCGGTCGGCAACTATAGCTTTCAAATTTTATGTTGTCTGGTGCGTCCTCTAGTCTCTACTTCCTTCTTCTCCTTCTGTGAGCGCCAAACAATACTATGTGTGTTTATTTATGTAACTGTCTATGGGTAGTTAGCACACTTGAGTGCCGACCTAGTAGTCGTGTGTTCGAATCCCCACCGCAGGGGGAAATATCTTCACTGCCCTGTGTTCCCGGGTCGACCCAGTCTAAAATTGGAAACAGGACATTTCCTGGGAAGTAAGTTGCACTGATCAGGACCAGTTGTGCTGTATGGCTCTGAAACCTGGAGTACAACGAAAGGAGACGAAGCCTTGTTACAAACCTTTGAGAACAAAATTTTAAGACGCATCTTTGGACCCATTAGGGATACACACAGTGGAGAGTGGAAAAGAAGAAGTAACAAAGACATTTATGATCTGTTTAAGTCCCCGCTAATCACTGGTATCATGAAGGCTAATAGACTACAATGGCTGGGGCATATAGAAAGAATGGAAGATAATAGGGAAACAAAACTCGCTTACACTCAGGAAATAAATGACCGTAGACCCCGAGGTAGACCAAGAAGACGGTGGAGAGATAATACATGTACAGACCTACAAGCACTTGGAATCAACGACTGGCAAGAGAAGGTCCACCAGAGAGACGAATGGAGACGGATTGTATTTGCAGCAAAGAACCTCAATGGCTCGGAAAGCTGAAGAAGAAGAAGAGAAGTTGCCGTCGATAGATTGACCACATCGCCCATCCAGTACCGATCGGTTTACAAATATGGGGCTTGAACCATATACCCAAATCCGTCTCATGGCGTGAAAAGTGATCCTTTACTTACTTTTCCTACGGACTGAATAACGTGGTATCACATGCTCAAGTGTTTAATTATTGCTACTGTCTGATGTGTAAGGGAGGAGCAGTGGCTTAGCGGCAAGCACGCTTGCCTGCCGGCACGGTGGTCATGGGTCGATTTGGCACCCAGACCGATTTATAAATTGACCTGCGCTCCCAGGTTGACCCAGCCTAAAATGGGTACCTTTAAATTTTGGGGGAAAGTAAAGGCGACCGACGTGATATAGGCCATATCACGCTTCGACTAGCCTATAACAACATGGGACTAGCACCGTGTACACAATAACGCGTCACTGCGTGTAAGTAGGGTTCTTTACTTTTTGTATTGCAATGTAATCACAGTATTGATTTCAGTGTTAATAATAATAATAATAATAATAATAATAATAATAATAATAATAATAATAATAATAATAATAATAATAATAATAATAATAATAATAATATATAAGACAGATTTGTGGAAAAAGCGATAGAGGAAGATGATAGAAGATTTTAACAGAGTTGTGTCATGGCACGGAAACGTGTCAGCACACGAAATGCTGTTGGAGATAGCAAAATGTCGAAAAGAGCACTAGTCGACAAGCACTTGATATTGATGATTACACGAGATACTATCTACCACACATTTGGTCGTGAACCAACAGTTTATTTTCTCTGCAAATCATGAGGCTGTGAAAGGGAATATTTCTCGTTGGGATATTCGAATATGAAACCATTGTTAGATTAGATCATTTTTCGTTGTCTTCCATTGTTCAGTGCTGGTCTTGATGAATGGGACCTTTATGAAATGCGAAAAGGACTTAGTATTCTCACAGCAACACATTTCTTTCCATTGCCTGTTTTAACAAAAACAATATCTAGAGCCCAGTGTATCAGTTTGATGGCTTCTTGTATCAAGCATTTCTATTGTCCATCCCACTCAGGAGAGAATCATGCAACTAAACATTGCATGCCCTTTTTTTTTTTTAGCATATCCTTTACAGGACCTCGCTGCCAACACCAGCATCTTTTAGCTGTATGTTGATTTCTTGGCAAGATTACGCTCAGTAGTTTGCCATTGATTTCTGAGCGGCCGGCTCACATACCCCGTAAGTTACCGATACGATTCGGAACCACTGCTGATTCTCACCGTCATCACGTTACCGACGAGAGTATACGAGATTACGGAGAAAAGTCATAACCTCTAAGCCACGAAGCCGGCTTGCATGCCCTAGCTAACTTAAATGTTTAAAATGTTTCATAAATGTGAATGTCACATTCTATTAGGTCACAACACTGCCACGTTTGCAAGCAAGTGTCGACAAAACCGACAAGACTATCCCCCAGTGTAATCCACAAGTGCAATGTGTCATGTGGCAGACTGTTAACATCTTTCTATTCGTTTTTGTTACCGATCACTATCACTGCAACGGATATATTATTCAGTGCTTCACCCTTCCCCATCCCTTTTCCAATAGACGACACAAGGACGGTTTTGAATTGTAATGTTAATGTCTGTCTATTCACCAATGGGAGGAACGTGTATCTATTATACGCTGCCTGGCCAGAGCCATCTAGTTACATTGCGGTCATCTGTAGGCCCTCGTGGAAACAACGTCCTACTAGTTATTACAATTAGGGAACTCAAGCGGGAAAATGCTGTAGCATTAGTTAGGTCGTCATCTAACGCCATGTTCACCTTAAAAAAAAAAAAAAACACGTATTATGCCAGAAAGCAATGATAGGTACTCGAAAGTACTCGATCTCTGGGTAATACTATATAGACTGTAGCACAGAAAAGTAATCTACGGCATCGTGACCACGGAAACTAAACTTGAGGCGTAAAATCAGATTTGCTTGACAAAGTAAAATATAGACCCAGGCCGCTAGTTACCTTCTACAGCCCCGAACAAATTAAAACAATGAACATGAACAAATATGCCATCGGCCAAATTCTTTTCTCATCAAAAACTTGTCGGGAATGAAGCTGAAACTAACACCAGTATTGTTTTTATAAGTTCAGTTAAGTCAAGAATCGACATCAAAGGACGCGGGACATACGCGCTCCACCCCTATCTTCAACAACCAGCACAGAGTCCCAATACCAGTTACAAGGTGCAGTCTGATTATGTGTCCGGTTGGCCTTTTCTCTGAGTACTGAGTGTCGGCCAGACCCTCTGGCCCCACCCTGTCGTACAATTCTCTCCAGGCCATGATAATTTATCCGCTTTTCCATGCTATTGACATAACTTCAAAGGACCCTAACCATTTTGTGTTTATTAGAGACATTAACGCATAAACGAAGAAGACAAAGAAATCAACTGCAATTGGCTGCTTGGTAGGAAATATATAAAGTGTTAACCGGTAATTAAATGCATTCACTAAGAGAATAAAGTAATACTCGTTTCATCCTCGTTTCTTTTTGGCCTTATTTGTTTTATTTTCTGTTTTAGTTCACAGAGGAAAACAAGATATAGCGGATATATATATGCCTTAAAGCACTGGGTATATGGTGCTGGGTCCGTCCTATTTTTATAGACCAATTGTCACAAAGTGGGTGATGTCTCAGTTTCACGCCGACCGCCTTTACTTCCTAAAACATTTGATAGACAGGGTCGACCTGACAGCGTCTAGCCACTACGCTACCGCTGTCTTAAATACGTCGTTTAAATAATGTAGTCTGTCGGACCGCGGTCAGTGGGAATCCCACAGAATAGAGAATCCGCAACACCAATGTGTACATTATATGGTGGCCAAACGTTGCATTCTAGGCATCATTGACAGAAAACATGACGAATGCTTACCAACTACCGAACCGGCATCAAGTCCACTGAAAAGCAGCAGGAGGAAAGGGTTGCTAAAGGGCAGAGGTCATCAAACATGCGCACATAAAATACTGCACTTCTTGTGGCAGGTTACATTTAATGACTCGCAGGCTGCCGTACTCACCACCGATCATGCAACAGAGATGCACATCTGTGTAAAGAAGATAAGTTCTAGCCTTGCACGGTTTAAAATAGCAAACACCACGCTCGAAATAACGTAAACAGTGTTTGCACACCCGCCAACAGTCCCAGATACTGAACGGTTAAAATACGTGACTGGATCAAAGGACGTCGATGGAACTGGTTCCATCGGGTGTGTTACGCTCTACAAACCAAGAAACATTGTTCTTCTGGTACTGGTTACGTGGGCGTGTTAGAACAATGCGCTTCTTTACTAATGTTGCTTATATACTAAAGTTAGTTGCATATCCTTTACAGGACGTTTCAGTCAACACCAGCATTTTGTGTTTGCTGTTGTGATCTCTTGGCAAGTTTATGTTCGTAGTTTGCCATTGCTTTCTGCACGACCGGCACCCATACTATTTCGTTAAAAAAAAAAAAAAATAACGCAGCGCGTTCTACTGTCAAATCAGGCGCAGCTGTGTTTCTAACGCGGGTCTGTGGGATCACGAACTGCGGCCGTAAATACTTCGCCACGGAGCGGCTGCTCATATACAACATACAATAATACTCTATAAGGGAACATCCACACACTATTATCATACAGACGTTGTGTAAAACCTATTGTTAGTTTAAGTAAAGTGTCCCTTTCCACGCCTTGAGGCTAATGGATATATTGGGAATATGGTGCTGGGCCCATATTTTAATAGACCAACCGGCATTCGATTGGGGGGGGGGGGGGTCAATATCACGCCACCTACCTGCCTTTACTGTCCATGATGTTTTCCTGATATGCATTTTAGGCTGTGTCGACATGGAGAAATCCGGTTACCGTTTAAAAATCGCCTTCGATGGTGATTCGAACATATTAACCAAAGGACCGACAGGCAAGCGTCTTAGCCATTGCGCTACCGCGACTCCCTAACTCTTTGTGTGTGAGCTCAAACACAGATTTTGTAACTCAATTTTGGGAGTTAAATTTGACTTAGTAAAATTAAACGCTAACTGAATTAAATCCAAAGATAATTTTTAAAATTCCACAACATAACACACAGATTGCCCGAAGTGACTTGTAGAAATACTGAAATGTGGAAGTTACTATACAAGCCACACATTTTACATAGTCTGGACTCGTAGTGTCAACTACCGGGGCAACTCTAAGTGCAGTCTGATCAATTTGAGGTAATATTTGAACCACTTTAAGTGGCGCACGGTATACCGCGATTTAATTCAGAATTTGTCATGGAACCCTGACATCACAGCAACCGGGACATGCCCGTATGTGCGCCGCCTCCCTCGGAAGGTATCAACAAGTATGGATACCTACATTCTGGTACTGGTTATATGCTAAAACAATACACTTCAATTTAATACATTCACTACCTAACAACTTATTATACCTTAAACAATAACTACGACCACTCTAATATTTCAGGACTCATTCTATACTAATCCAAACAACACAAGTTATTGATTACTCTCAGTACACATTTGTTAACTGTACTGACAGACTGATCAACGATTATTTCCCTGGCAAAGAATGGGTTAACGGAAACGAGTCCTTTATGAATAGATCACATTACTAGGCAACAAAACTACGATTAAACCACCCGAGCCAGAAACGAACTGAGCTCCTAAGTCTAATATATCGATCTGTGCTCAGCGATACAGGCGCCAGGAACCGGCATAATTCAAATGTTCTCGAAACTGGCTCAGGCTAAAAACATTTGCCCAACGCTACCTGCAAACTTATTTTCACATGCCTAACTAACTGCCTTAGATACCGCTGAGATATAAATGAGATATTACAACGTAGCGATTGTAAATGTCTAACATCATGATCAGCCCATGTATTACTGGGGCTGTAAGGGAAGCAAATAGTAACACTACACTCCCATAAATATCGTAAAAAGCGCCCAAGAAGGGTTGGCGTGGGTCAGGCTACCCCAATCCAGTAGAAAACTTGAGGCAATATATCAACCACCAAGTCTAAATATAAGTACAGACTAGTTAGTCAGCCAAGGTGAAAGGGCGCTCTTCAAGAAGGATGCTGCGTGCAAGGAGTCTGGATCGATGCAACGATTCTGGATAGCCGACTTACCTCCTTTCAGCCAGGAAAATCTCCGGAACTTGCACCAAAAATGACAGAATTTCGTATTTATTGGAAAAGAAAGCAATATTTACAACCTCAAAGAAGAAAGTAAACATGAGTATGATCCAATGTTGCTTACCAACACATGACAAAGATGAATGTTTAGAATGAATTTTACATGAAACTCTAAGGTATTATAGGCAATCAAAGAACTGGCAATATTATAAAAATTGTAATGGAATGGATGACCTGAACGCTGTGATAGGATCGTATAAGAGGAAGGAATTATGAAAAGAAAAAAGAGAAACACAGACTTGGAGTAATGAACATATGAAAAGAAAATGGGGAAACACAGACTTGGAGTAATGAACAAACACAGAATTATTCACCAACTTTAGCATAGTGAATTAATATGTCATATGCAGGAGTGTTTTTCTACATAAAAGAATACATAAAGGATTATAGATATCATCGAAGCACAATTCAGAAAATCCAGTTGATAACATATAACAAGACATTCATATCATCTCTTCATGACGTACACATATTTAGAGGTGCATATGTAGATTCAGCTCACCATCTGCTGATATGATAAGTAAAGTAAAGTAACGTAAAGTAAAGTAAGTAAGTAAGTAAGTAGGTAAGTAGGTAAGTAGGTAAGTAGGTAAGTAGGTAGGTTGGTTGGTTGGTTGGTTGGTTAGTTAGATGTGAAAAATGGAACAGACAAGAGTCTCGGCAAGCCAACAGTCCGCACAGGTACACTGTGCATAATGCCGCCGCCAGAATCATTCTGAGAATGCCAACACAAAAGTCCTCCACGAACAATACAGTTCATCGTCGATGGAATCGGCAGTCACCAGAAAGACTTCATTGACCCAGGTTTTATCACATATAGGTCGGTCTCTTTGCGCAGGGCGGCCCACCAAAAGCGCCGCATAAAGCATGAACTCCGTAGCTCCAGCGACAACCCCCAGGAGTCTCCTGAAAAATTCCCTCGTGAACCGAAAAGGCAAACTAGCCAATTCAGCAACAGCCGGCCACCATCATTCCGAACATGCAGTTCACGCTAAAAACAACCGCTGACAGTTGTAAAAGCATTCCACACGAAATTCACAGCTGACAGTAAAGCGCCACACACTCACTCAGAAGCATGGCGACGAAACCATGCCCTACCAGTCCAACATGAGGAAAATGCGAATACAAACTGTAGCCACAAGTGTAAACACTCCAGAGGCCTTAACGATTCAAATGCTTATCTGCCATGTTATGGGACCGGAAGTCCGATTTAAATAATAGCTCAATCAGATAAGTAAAATTAAGGTGCAACACGAGAAATACATATAATATGGAGATCAATACAATTTAAGATATATCGGAAATCTAGCAACTAAGGAACCATTTATTTAACAGTCTCTAGTAAGTACCAAGTCCAGCAACAGTTAATAGATGGGGTGAGTACTGAAGACTGCTGGACGCACATTAAAAGTATTTGGAACGAATCATATATAGAAGTCTAAGAAGTCCTTGCAAAGATAAATGATAACTTAAAGCACAGATAACATTAGAAACCTTTAAAAACAGAAATAAGAAAATAAGAAACAAATTCAAAAAGCAGATTTAAATAATAGCTAAATCAGAGCTACTAGTCAGACAAAAGACAATACTTAGATGCTGCAACAAGAGAACTAGAAGTAGCAGCAGTGAAAGGAAACCTGACTGACCTTTACAGCGTTACAGGAAAAATAGTTTTAAAAATATAATAAACCAAGTGGACAGATAAAAATTAGTAATTGGAAAGATCCCATCAACATTAAAGATCAATGAACAGGTAGGCTGAACTTCTAAATAGGCCAGTTCTAAAACAATGTCTAGTAACCCAGCCTGCAGAATTAGAGCTGGATAATTGGATATCAACTGTAAGAAACCATCAAAGAAGAAATTAGAAAAGCTATGAAACTTAAGGATAGAAAAGCTACGCGTACAGATGGTATAACAGCAGCAGAAGCAGTTAAAGCCAACATAAATACCTCAACTGAAATACTGCACACATTATTTAGCAACGTCTGGGAGACAAAATAAATATCAGTAGACGAAGCTGCCAAATAAAGGAGACCTGTAGGAGTGTGAACATTATAGAGGAATAAAGTTATTGTCAATTCCTGTGAAAATATTAAGCAGGATCGTTCTGAACAAATTAAGTGATGCTATTGACAAACAACTAAAGGATGAACAGGCAGAATTCTGACCATGCAGATACAACACTGACCAGCCACATTGTATATAATAATAGAGCAAAGCCTTTGACCTAAAACACATGGAGAAGAGAACTAAAGACAGGGATGAATAACATAGGGAGGGCATGGAGGGAGCTGCAGCAGACAGTAAATGATAGAATGACTTGGTGTCAGATGGCTAAAGGCCTATGTTTCAATAGGGTAATAACGGACAGAAGACAAATTATTATTATCACTCCCCTTCCAAAGACTTTACGATCAGTTACGGAACAGTTGCAAAGCGACTAATAAATTGGGTAACCAACTCTCATCAAGTTGTATAAGAAACATGCCAAGAGGAAAATAGCCAACCCCCACCTCATGAAGACATGACTTTATATGTGTTAAATGTTTACCAGTCCACACTCATGAAACAGCTGTCTTGGGATTACTGTAACTTGTAATCAGATTACACAGTGATAAATCCCTTCGTGCATTGACTAAATACATTTAGAACTCATGTGTGCTGGTGCGACTATAGACACCAAGTTCATATGATCTTGATAATGGGATTCCCTTGTATGACTGAAACAATAGGAATTGTAGCACTGATATTAGTGCTTGCTTACCAAGACAGTTGTTCAAGGTCAATCCTTGGGACTCTCTTTTTCTGACCATCGTTTGCAATCGTATTCTGACCAAGTGCCACTCATGCCCCTCTGTGAGGACCAATGCAATGAAATCTTCCGCCACTGTGTTTCGAACGCACAAAGAGAAATTGCCAATTGCAAAGTGTGTCCGTGACATCTTCACCTATCCTATTTTTAACTTTTGCCCACAAGGGCACCTCTCCTCCGCACCCCCTTCCTGCTGAATTGTTTAGCCAATACCTGAGCTTTTGACGATATCGACCTTTGACCCGTTGACCATACATCCGGCCCATACAATCCACTGATAGTCATCGAACACGTGTCAGTCATCAGTCACTCCAAGCTAGGATACAGATTCAAATAAGTATCCTTAATATTATTGTCATGTAGTGTGTTTCATAAACAAAAACAAAGAAAATTGAAGTATTTTGGTCACTGTTCACGAAATTTTGGAGAGAACAATCATGGAAGGGTATATGCCTGGGAAGAGAGGAAGAGGAAGGCCAAAGAGAAGATGGTGCAGGATGTGGCGGATGATCTCCAGATGGGTGTATCAGACGCGGGACATCTTGCTTATGATCGAGAGGTTTTCCGGAGGGTTGTTATGGGAGCGAGGTTCTGCAAAGGACATGCTACTGAATGAATGAATAAATGAGTGTGTTTCATGTAGTTTTGTTTTGTGTTTGTGTTTGTTCTGTGCTGACGAAGGCTTGAGCCGCAACGTCCAATTTGTTTCTTGTAATCGTGTTTTAGTAAAGCTCACAATCTACTTCTTGTTGTTTGGAGATTCATTCACTGTCTTTTTCTGACCAGTACTGCACTGGGGTTGACCACAGATACCAAATAGACAGAATTTTCTGGGTACTGACTAGGAAGGATGGGCGGCAACAATGGGAACTAGTTACCTCCATCTTATTATGTCATGATCTGAAATATGTGAAGCCTTAACACTTCAAACCCCAATGGCAGTACCTGCCATAGGACAACCTTTATCTTGTTATGTTTTGGTATGACCACATATAACCAGACTTTTTTTTTTGCATGTCCTTTTTACAGGATATCACAGTCAACACCAGCAATTCTACCTCTGTGATCTCTTGGCAAGTTTATGTTCAGTAGTTTGCTATTCAGAAAATGTAGAGTATCTTATGCAATAAGTCGCTATCAATGAATGTAAGAAAGAGAGTGCTAAAATGCTATATAGAACCAGTTTTGCTGTATGGCAGTGAATCTTGGAATGTAAATGAACAAATTAGGAAAAACTTAGATGCAATAGAGATGTGGTTTTTAAGACGAATGTTGCAAATTCCTTGGACTGCCAGAATAACTAACTACGATTGCCTTAAAGAGGCTAATGAAACTAGAACACTGTATACGACAATAAGAAAGAGACAAACAGCTTTCTTTGGTCATGTGATGAGAAGAGAGGCAATAGAGAACATCATGACAACTGGAAAGATCGAGGGGAAGAGAGGCAGAGGCAGACCAAGAGAAATGATGCTGGACAGATTGAGACGGTGGCATGGAGGAATATCATCAGCAGAGTTGATCCAGAACACCAAAGACCGAGATCTGTGGAGAGTCATGAATGCCTATGCCAGCCGACAGGGCACTTGATGATGATGATGAGTTTGCCATTGCTTTCTAAATGACCAGCACTGACACCAAAGCAAAGTCAACGCAACGCGGTCTGCTGCCAAATCGCGCACAGCTGTTTTTCAAACGCAGGTATATGGGATTATAACTGTGTCTATAAACCCTTCACCATGGAGACTGGCAACCAGACTGCTACTGGTACCATTAGTATCTGAACTCTTCACTGGCTGTTGAAGATGAGGACAGAGCACGTATGGGAATGCCCCAAGTGCTGTGATGTTGATTCTTGACTCAACATATTCACCAGAGAAATTATCAGTTATCTAACATACAATGCCATCACATTAAGTATCATGAAGTGAATAAAAAAATTTTCTGCTAGCCTAATTGTTTAAGACAAGAACACAACCCTTTACTGTAATTGGTCGCTATCAGACAACAACATATGTTATAATTTTTTTTAAAGTTAGTTGCACATCCTTTACAGGACATAGCGGTCAACCCCAGCATTTTGGCTGTTCGTGATTCCCAGCCAAGTTTATGTTCAGTAGTTTACCTATTGTGTTCTGAATGACCAGACCCCATACCATTTCATAAAAACCAATGTAAGGTGGTCTACTGCCAAATCGCCCACAGCTATGTTTTGAGCGCGGTATGCGGGATTACGAACAGCGACCGTAAACCCTTTGCCACGGAGCCGGCTGTTATCATCAGGTTTGCTATAAACCAAAATGTACTCATATCATCAGTGACAACAACAACTGCAATAAACATAAGTGTTTTGCATCAGTGATTTCACTGCAACACAAGTGTTGATTTATTTTGTATCAAAGCCTAAGGGCACCAGTTGGTATCTTAAAAGGTTGTATTGTAATATAAACTGAGTAACTGAAAGTAACAACCATGGCCATGAAGCATGTGAAATATCATTCATACAAGAACCAGGTGTATTAATTTACTAATTTTAAAGAAGTTAGTTGCATATCTTTCATAGTTAGTCGCATTCAACCCCAGCATTTTTTGGTTGTTTGTGATTTCTTGGCAAGTTTACATTCAGTAGATTGCTATTTCTTTTTCAATGACCAGCACACATACCACTGTTATGAAAATTTGCAATGCAGTCTGCTGCCAAATCACCCACAGCTGTGTTTCAAACACAGAGTGCAGGATTACGAATTGCAAACATAACCCTTCGGCACAGAGTTTACTAATAGATTTGCAGAAAACAAACCAGTGTATTACCTAGCAGAGCTGTTCTCAAACCTATGACTTTCCAGTAACTGTGGGAAGAAGTACCATGTCTAAACGATTGCAGTCCCAGGTACTTCTCAATAATATAACTGTGTCAGGTGGAGAATTGTCTCACTATTTTCTATGCCATTATGAAAGACTATAAAGAATCTTCTCTCAGTGATTGCTAGCAACTCTTTTTTCCACTAATCCTATGACCTGTTATAACGCATTCTAATTTTTCTCTTTTCATACTCTAGCCCAAAAATAACAAAAATGTTTGACTCTTTCCGATGCTTGCAGCAGGTGTCTTTATGCCTTTCGAAACATTCTGATTTGACCATAAAATTACTTCATTTCATGGCTTGTTCGTGGTTAGCAGTATTAGAAGAAATGAAGCACATGATAACCCAATCCTCCTTGGTGTAACCTCCCTTCATGAGGTGGAATCAGACACATATTTAGGTGCCAATGTAGAAAAACTAAGATGTATAAACGGACTTACCCTTTATCAGAACTGAAGAAATCAGGACTAAAGTCGGGGTTATAGCTGCGCTAGATTTTATTAGAAGGCAGCAAGTTAAATGGTTTGGCCATGCTAATAGGTTACCAACTAACAGTATACCACAAGCATCGCTGTACAGACCAGTGGGAAGCAGAGGAAGAGGCCGACCACGTAAACGATGGATGGAGGGAATAGCAGAGTCCATGGGAATATCGATACATGAAGCCCATAAGCGGGTACTCTCCCAATGTTTACACTTCACCTCGACACCACAAGGTACAAGAGGAACCTGATGAGATAAGATGAGATGAGCAGACAAAGATGGGGAACATTAGAGATTTTATAACAAGAATACAAAAGGCAAGAGGAGCTGCATCATCATCATATGCTTTGCAAAGTTGCACAGGCATTCATGTCTCTCCACAGATCTCGATCCTTGGTGTTCTGGATCAGTTTTATTTATGATATTCCTCCATAACCATAACCTTAGACCGTCAAGTATCATTTCTCTCTGTCTGCTTCTTCCTCCTCTAGTGCTAATCTTTCCAGATGTCATAATGTTCTCCAATACGTCTCTTCTCATTATGTAATCAAAGAACACTTCTTCTCTCTTTCTTATTGTCATGTATAATGTTCTACTTTTATTAGCCTCATCAAGGCAATCATTTTTTTTTCACGTGGACTTCTAGTAACAAAATTTCCCCTGGTCTCTGAGTAGTGAGATCAGACGCCCGTCTGCATTTTTATGCATGTAAAAAAAAATCCCTTGGCAGTTGGAAATCGAAAAATAGTAGTCTAACGGCGCTGCCTGGGCAAAATTTTGAGTTAAACATCTACCCAAAGTATTTCAGATCCTCGTCGGTGCTACAGAGTTTGTGCACTGAGCTGAGATTCTCCAGACTCAGGCTTGAGTTAGGAGTAGAAAAGAGCACTTATTGTGATTTGCAAGGAAATTTGATAGTTCCATAGTTTGCCATTGCATTCTGAACGACCAATGAATCATGCCATCAAAATCAACAAAAAGCAGAGTGCATCCAAATCGTTCGCAGCTGATTTCGTGCCCCCGACTTGGGATGACGAGGAATTGTAAAAGACAGTTTCAATTTTCCCTAAGTTATCGTAATGTACAGAATAGAAGAACCAAAATGGTATGACAGAATCACTAGTGTGGAGATTTTGGAGGGAACTATACTACTGTTCAAGTCATAAATCACAGTAATGGTAAATGAATCTCATTTAATTATTACCATAGGGGTGAAGTATTCAATTTTCACACATACTAGGTTACAGCATAATGAGATGGGATTACTCATTCCTATCATCACCACCTTTAATAAAACTTCTGACACATTAGGAGGTGCTCATTTTATGAGACTGGGTCTACAGATCAGTACTGGTTGGGAAAATAAAATCCAGCTTAATGGAATGTGTAATATATAAACCAGAAAATATATTACATGTCTGTTCCATCCAAATAACTGTGTTATTTATAACTTCATATATCAATATTATGATGTGTCATGGTGTACAAAGCAGGTTGAATGATTTGTTTTTCATTTTCTAGAAGTCAGCTTGGCCGAATGGATAAGAGCGCCTGTTCTTAAGCATCCGGTGTGTTGATGCCGAGGTAGTGGGTTCAACCCCTATATAGGTCAGTTGGACTTCTCGTCCTCGACTTTGGGATGAAAATTACAAGTACCTCTGAAGTCAAAGTGGGTTCGCCTGATGGCGAGGGACACTGGTAATAGGGAAAAGCTAACCCACATGCAAAAATCAGAAGTAGTTGCACCTGTATGGACTACACTTGAGTTCAACGCAAATGAAGAAACAAGCAAATATATTCTTGCTTTCTGTGTACAGTGTGGTGTGATTCACACATGATGTATTTCTAGAAATCTATTTGTCTGCATAATATAAATAAAATAAAGTATAACATCATGTTTATAATACTATAGTATCTGTAGACACATTCCAAAAACAAACTATGGTAAATAATAGACTTGGAGGTTGCATGGATAAGAGCTCATGCTCTTAAACTTTCAGTGTGCTGATGCTGAGCTAACGGATTCAAGCTCTACACAGGTCAGTTGGACTAAAATGTTGACTTCTTGTCCCTTGACGTGGGAATGTAAATTACAAGTACCTCAGAAATCGCAGTGGGTTCAGCCTGATGGCTGAGGGACACTGGTAATAAGGAAAGCTAATCCACATGCAAAAATCAGTCCAGTGCACTCAGTAGTAGTAACATGTGTATGGATTATGCTTGAGTTCAAAGAAAGTGAGCGCAAAAAAAATAAACAAATACAAATGCAATACTGTGTTAAACAAATCTTTAGTCTGAAGAGTCTTATGAATCAAATAAATAGTGGTGTCATCCCTTCATATGTTGTTAGGTAATTCTTTCATATGTTGTTTTCAACAAATTAATACAAGAAGAAAACAGCAGACATCACTTTCCATAGAACAATGTACCAATCTTTGTCATGGGAGTGACATACACCATTTGTAAGGGGTTTTTAAAGTCTTAGCACATAAATAAATGACAGACAGGTGAGAATATCCTTGAAGACTTTGTACGTAAATCTCTTAGTGGAAATGACAACGCTCCTTTGTAAGCTAGAGAAAAAAGTTAACCAGAGGAAACAGTCATGTCTGAATGTGTCATAAAATAGAAGCAACAATAAATTATATAAAACAGAAAAGATTCACAAGGACAAGAACTGTACGGAAAAATCACAATTCTGGGCTATAATGTAAAAAGTCATGGCAACATATGGGGATGTTTTATAGCTTTTTTATACAGCTTTATATGGAATCATTTTCTGCTGAGAGTAAACAATATTTGAAATGCTATTATTTCCAACCTGGGTATACGGTGCTAGTCCCATATTTTGTGTAGACCAACTGGCACTCTTTGAGTGATGTGGTCAATATGAAGTAGAACTTATGCTGGATGAGTTATGTCTGATTACTCTGACAATGCAATTTAATCTTAGTTCTTTTTTCTTCAGAGATTCAACAGAATTATTCCTGCTACTTCTAGTGATTCTATTGTCATCGTTCTTGATGTGCTTATGAACAGAGCTTGGTACTGTATTTTGTCTACTTTACACTTTTTTTTTATTTGTTGAATCATAGATGACCCTTTCATAGTCTATTTTTCTTCTAATAAAGGACTTGTAGACCATAAGCATTGTATTAGTACTAGCACCTGATCCATTTCCTTTCATATAACGTTACATATTGTGTGATTCCACAGGTGTCTACGGGTTATCTGTGTATTTTTTTCCAGGCAACTTATTCATCTGGAGTCATTTCCAAATATGTGTCTGTACTGAGTGTAAATTTATGTCATTTAATCTATGCAAGCCGGTCTCCCTGGTCTAGGAGTGACACCACTTTCTCTGTAATCCTGTATACTCTTGTGAGTAACGTGACGTTTGCGAGAATCGGTAGCAGTTCTCTATACGTCGATAACTTAAGGGGATATGTGAGTCGGTCGCTCAGAAAGCAATGGCAAACTACTGAGCGTAATCTTGCCAAGAAATCAACAATCAGATGAAAGATGCTGATGTTGACAGCTATGTCCTGTAAAGGATATGCGAACAAACAAACAAATCTATCCAAGCCGCTCTCCCTGGCCTAGGGGTTAGCGACTTTCTCTGTAATCCCGTATATCCACGCAAGAACATAATTTGTGTGAGAATTGGTAGCGGTTCTCGCCGCATTGGTGACTTACAGGGGTATGTGAGCCGGCTGCTCACAAAACAATGGCAAACTACTGAGCGTAATCTTGCCAAGCAATCAACAATCAGCTGAAAGATGCTGATGTTGACAGCGATGTCCTGTAAAGGATATGTGAAACAAACAAAAAACACAACAACAACAAATCTATCCATTGAACTTTGGTGTTTCAAAGAGATTCTTAATTTCCTTAGGGTAACTCTACCCAATAGGTGTGATAGCACAGTGTATACTCATATGTTGATACTTAATGCTAATATTAAGCATGAACTAAATAAATATTATAATACAAAATATATATTATTATGAATCATTCATAATCATAAAGCTAAGTCGTACGATTCGCTAGTACAAGAGCACTAATTAAAAATTTTATTAAAATATATGCAACAATGGATACAATACATAGTACAAACAATTAACTTTGTTTCAGTACGCTCAAAACTTCAATTTAACTGCATAGCTATCAAAAACTGAAACTACAACTGGACTTGGAATTCTAACCGTATGTCGACTACATTCTCAGTTTAAGTTGTAAACACCCTGGCTAGTAAACACCCAAATATGGAGAACCGGTGCCGTCTGCTGCAGTGAGCGAGTAGAGTCGAAAGTTGATAGCAGCAGCAGTAAAACATACTCACTTTCAACCGTACACACGAAGCCTTGTAATGCTTCATTAAAAATATTAATACGACGGACACTTACTGTAGTATAACACAAAACAGCTTTCACTTGTTTAACAAAACCACGTACCTTGTAGTTTGGAGCCAGCCGATAAGTTGCCTGTGAGTCGCCGACTATTATGTTTATCAGACAGAAGCTCGCCTGCCGGTGTAGAAGGAAACCAGGCAGGATGTGATGCGCACAGATGATGCGCAGACATTAAGAAACCGAAAACCCGCGTCCTGTACATGATTTAATTCTTTCTGTCCTAGCCAGTTATTAGTGTTATTACCTCAGCCTGCAATATTATTGATAATATTTAACTCCTTTGTCCCAGATTTCTACTGCTTTAACTCAGTCTAATCCAGTTTTAGTTATATGTATTTGTTCTAATCTAGTGTCTCCACCTTAATATGGTAGTGTAGGTTGAGTCTCAATTGTAACCATAGGCAACGCATTGGGTTAGAGAAGAGATTCCCAAACCACGGCCCGCGGGCCACTTGTGGCCCGCCAGCTGTCAGAAAGTGGCACGCGAGGGTTCGTTATTTAATATAATATATTTTAATAATTTCAAACATGCACTCGGAGCACTCAATTACAGCAAAACCTTCAGCACGAAGTAATTTATTTGAAATGCAATTCTGCACTGAGATGTAAATTTCTGGAGCACCTTCAGCTGATCATATGATTTCATTCTGATGACTATTGCCTGTCGAACAATTTGAACACTTGCGTTCATTCGCCCAGAGATACATTTGTCGTTTTGGTTCGACTTATAGATGCGAGCAGTCATTTTCCGCAATGACAAGCAACTTTCCCAACTCACCGACAGTAACCCAGCTGCACTTTTGGCTTTGGGCACGACAGAGTTATGCACAGATATTGATAAAATAGCATCTGAACATAAGTAACTGGTTATGAAGAACAGTTACAATTGTAAAGTAATTACATTAATAGCGATTTTCGAAACTGATTAAAAATGTATTGTTAAATGAACTTTTGATTTTAAACCCCAACAAAATTACCGTAGTGTAGTACTCACACTGACTGCCTTTAACATTTTAGAATTTTGTTTGTTGACGAAAGTTAAGAAAGGTGAGAATTACATTGCACGATTTTTATAATTTTATAACGTTGTGGCCCGCTTAACTACCGAAAATAGTAGATATTGGCCCTCTGCTTGAAAAGCTTGGGAACTACTGGGTTAGAGTCTGTTGACATTGAAATTCCTAAACTTGGAGGAAATATTACAACCTTTGACCTAATCCCAGTCAGCTCGTATGTTATGCGCTGAATCATGGCCTGGTTACATCTTGATATGCCTCTCCGTAGATGTGAAGTTCCAGTACTGGTCTTGCACGCCCCCCCCCCCCCCCCCCCCCCTAGTTTTTGAAATTGGTGATTGGAGGAGAGCTCTGTAACACATACCCCGTATACCTTGTCGAGAGACAAGTCTCTACATCATCGTCAATCTGATTAACTCAAACAGGTTCGCCGGATAGGAACCAGATTAACTTTTCTGTTTCCAGCAATGCACCACGTAATTACCATTCAATGTGCTTTTTGTGACTGACTATTCTTCTTGTTTACCGTCAGTCTGACTATTCTTTACGTTTACCAATCAATGCGCATGTATGGTTGGCTATTCTTTATTTTTATGATCCAAGTGTGACTACTATTCTACATGTTTACTAATCAATGCGCCATGTATGGTTGACTATTCTTTATTTTTATGATCCATGTGTGGCTGACTATTCTACATGTTTACTAATCAATGTGCCTTGTGTGATTGACTACCCTTCATATTTACCAATCAACGCACTATGTGTGCTTAACTATTCTGGTGTTTACCAATTAACGTGCGTGATTGTACTTCTTATGTTTAGTCAGAGCATAAATAAATCTCATATGGCACACTTCACGTATATTACTAGGGCCTCACACGGGAAGTAAACAATTTAACAACGTAGACTTCCTGAAACATGACCGTCCACGCTTATCCGAATGGCACATGATGATTATGGTATTTCCTGAGTATGTCTCAAAGGCGATAAAAGAGGGCTGGTCTAAGAATGGCTGTGTCACATCGCAGAAAAAATACGCCAACATTCAACCAACCAAGGGCTTGGCATGCGTGTTGTGGATCTGAATTCTGCTAAGACTAAGAGACACAAGGGCAAAAGAAGAAGTGGAGAAAGTAAAGGGAGATGGCTTATTTGTTTTTACAAAGTGTGTATTATTGGCAATGTGAAAACAATGTATATGTGATTCTGTATTAAATTATCGTTAGTTGGATCATTGGGAAGTTGTTTTGACTTTCTGGGACTGACTCTAATTTTGAGAGATACCACAACACGCTTTCTAGTTGAGATGAGAGGTAGTCAAAGGCTAGACAACCTGATAGAACCTGATAGAAGTCAAAGATTAAGCTTGATAAACCTGACAAAATTCAAAGGCTAGGCAATGTAAACCAGACAGAAGTCAAAGGTTAAGCTTGGTAAACCTGACAGAAGTCAACGGCGAGGTTAGCTAAATCTGACAGAAGTCAAAGACTATATTAATTAAACCTGACATAAGTAAAAATGCTAAGCCGTTGTTAGGTAAACATAAAAGAAATGCTCGTCATAATGGAATGCAGTATGCCAAAGATATTACAAGGAATTATCTGTATAATAACGTTATCTATTAGAGAGGGGGGGGGGGGGGGGAACCACACTTCAAAACAAGGTATTCCCCTAATGAATCTAAACACAGACGCCATAAACAAAATAATTCACAATTTTGTTGTCTGGCATATTTCGCTGCATCTCGTCTAGTGGACAAACGAATGACACTTTCGTTGAAATAGTGAGGAAGGAAGTAAGCAAGATTTTGATATTACTCCAAAAGGTCGAGAACGTTGGCCACATGTAAAGTGTCAGAGGATCTGGCCGACAACCAGTGCTCCGAGGAAAGATCAAACGGACTCATAAATATTCTACAACTTGTCCCATTAGTATTGGGACTCATCACTGTCTGTTGAGGATGAAGACGAAGTACGTTTGGAAATGTTCAGAGTGCTGTGATATAGTGATGACTCAACTCATATTTTACAATGTGATTATAGTTTTATTACAATTGTGGCTTGTGCTTCGCAATGATTATTATTTTGACATGTAGTATATGCTATGTTTTTAACACACACCCCCCCCCCCCTTTCCCCCGTTAAATGCATTATGAATGAATATAATCGATAACGTTACAGTTCGTCGCTGATTGAAGCATGCATGTTTATCCACTAGCGAACTGAAAGCAGGTGTGCTTGTTATTTTCAAGTCTTTGTCTGCGGCTACGTGTTATAAGGAGTTTGAGATGTATCTGTGTCGCCAAGTTGATTGCTGCTGCTGCTGTTGTTGTTGTTATTTTTGTTGCCACTGCTGTTGTTTGTGAACCCTCTATATCTAGACAATTTATTTTTAACTCGTAAACCAGATGACTCGCCGTTCAGGCCGTCTGGGCACGATAAAATGTTTAGGTCTGTTGGAGTGAAGTTGGCGTAGAGACTGTCTTCCCAACGCGGTACAATAGTACCATTTAGACGGGACTGTTGTAGAGCTCGCCTTCTCTTCTCCAGGCCTAGAAGCCAGCGGGATTTGCAAGACCGGTACTGGAACTTCACATCTGCGGAGAGGCATGTAAGGATGTGATCAGGTGATGATTCAATATAGCACACACGGACTGGCTGGAATTATTAGCCTTAGGTTGATCATGTGTCCTTCACAGGTTTTATATACTTCATTGTCAAGACTCCAGCCCAGTATTCTGAGCTATGCAAACTTGGTAACTGTGGGCTAGTCCCATACGATCATCTAGTTATCTTCATAACGACTGCAGTTGTATACACTATTGAACACACATTGGTTGATTTATGATGTAGATGCATGCTAAAGAGGTATAAGCTGGTCTTGATGCAGGCCTTCAACATTAGGCCTTCATCGGGGAATCTCCAAACCCTGAAGCGTCCATTCAAAATGTTTCCCACTGCAATCTACATATACCAGTGGTAGACTTGCTGCTTCAGAGTGATGCTGGGAAAATGTTAAGCAATATGAAAGTAGAACACAAGTGGGGGATATAGCAGCGCTAGATTTTATCAGAAGACATCACGTTAAATGATTCCGCCATACACGTAGGCTACGAACTAACAGTATGCCACAACAAGCAATGATGTTCTGACCAAATGAAAGCAGAAGAGGCCGGTCACGTAAAAGATGGACAGAGGGAATAGAAGATTCCATGGGAATCTTGATACATGAAGCCCATAAACGGGTACTCTCTCGCTGTTTATGCTTCACCTGGACACCGCAAGGTACAAGAGAAACCAGATGAGATGCGATCTACGTTAAATCATTTTATGCCTGGTAAACAGAGTGACGCTACAGTGAAACTACACTCATTACAACGTGCTGGAGAAGTCGTGTAACTGTTATGACATTTTTTAAATGTTGCATATCTCTTGCAGGACGTTGCAGTCAACACCAGCATTTTTCAGCTGCTGTTGATTTACTAGGCAAATTTTACGTTCAGTAGTCTCTGAATGACCAGCTCTCATACCAACACGTTATAACACAGCGCGATACGGTCTGCTGCACAAATCGGTCACGCCTGCGTTTCGAACGCCTGGTAAGCGGCTCATGAACCGCGTTCGCAAGCTTATGGCCACAGAGCAAGGCTGGCCACTGAGACCGGCTAACGTAGACTATCACCATCACTGTCAGTTAAATGGACCATCATACACAACCATTGACAACTATTATACAAGTGGATATATCTGAGCCGTGTGCTCAATTCGAAAACATCTATGAGGTGCTTTCATTATGCCTTACAACCAGACATCTATATTTATAAATGCCTAAAACTATTCAATAGAGATTTGTAGCAGAATAGGGTAAGCAAAGGCTGCATTTAAGAAAATGATGAATATCTTATGAAATAAATAACTATCTTTGAATGTAAGAAAGAGACTGCTGAAGTGCCATATAGAACCTGTTTTCCTATATGGATGTGAATCTTGGAATGTAAATGAACAAATTAGGAAGGGCTGGGAAGCAACAGAGATGTGGTTTCTGAGACGAATGTTGCGAATTCCTTGGACTGCCAAAGTAACTAACAACGACTGCCTGATAGGGGCTAATGAAACTAGAACATTATATACAACAATAAGAAACAGGCAAACAGCTTTTTTTTTTTTTTTTTTTGGTCATGTGATGAGAAGAGAGGCAATGGAGAACATCGTGACAACTGGAAAGATCGAGGCGAAGAAATGCAGAAACATACCAAGAAAAATTATTCTTGATGGATTGAGGCTGTGGCATGGAGGAATATCAACAGCGGAGTTGATCCTGAAAACCAAGAAATAAGATTTGTGGAGAGTCAAGAACGCCTACGCCAGCTGGCATAGCACTTGATGATGATATCCTTCCTTGGGGAATGAAAGTGGTAGTTTTCCCGTGACTTGCATACAATGGATTTTAGTAAAAGTAATATAAAGGATCCCTCTCCACGATGTGAGAGACATTTGGTCACCAATGGCCACTCCATGTTCCGGCTGTCTTTTCTTCCTAGGTAAGTACTAACCGGTTCTGTGGCGAAAAGTTTCGGATGCAATTCGTAATCCCGCATGATGTATTCGAAACACATCTGCGGGCGATTTGGCACCAAACCGCCTTGCTTTGGTATTTCATACAATTTTCTGAGTATCGGTCGTTCAGAAAGCAATGGGAAACTAATGAACGAAAAATTACCAAGAAATCGCAAACAGCCAACAAATGCTGGGGTTGACTGCTGCGTCCTGTAAATGATATGCAACTAACTAAAAACTAAATACCTGGTAGCCATTTTATGTTAGGGAGACCGGGAAGTCCAAACAATTTGAACACTTCTACTTTGAGGGGATTTAAACACATAACCGTCGGATCGGCAGGCAAGCGTGCCAGCCACTGCGCTATTGCGGCTAAACTGGATATAAGTAACGTTAGTAAAGACAGTTTTTCACGCCCGAAACTAGTGAGTGTTTAGTGTTAGCACTATTTTTTTTTTAACAGATCAAACGAACTCGATGTGTTTTGTGATCAATACTGCGTCTTTACTTCCAAAGACACTTGTGGGTACCATTTTAGGCCTTGGTCGACCTGGTAGCCCAGGTCATTTTAAAAATCCGCATCGATAGGAATTAGAGTCCATGTCCATCGGGCCGGCAGACGAGTGCCTAGTCATTACGCTACTGCGGTTCTCTAAATTGGAAATAGATTGATTGATTGATTTAAGAACAGACATCACAGCATTCGGGGCATTCCCATAAGCGCTCCGTCCCCATCCCCAGCAGCCAGCGAAGAGTTCCAACACTAATAGTACCAGTAGCAATATGTCCGTCTCGCCTTTCCTCTGAGCGTCGAGCGTCAGCCAGAACCTCTCATCACTCCTCGCTACCTCATTCTTGCCAGACCATGGTGATCCATTTACTTCTCCGTGGTGTGCACGTGCTCCCACAAGGCCGCAACCACGTCTGCCTTGTCATGCATCAATATCCCACCAAGTTTTGCACAGCCAGCCAATCTGACCGTCTGTTCATTCCCCAGCACACCGGCATGCCCCTGAGAAAAGATCCAGGCGATGATTGCCACCTGTGTCCGTGTTCTAAATTGGAAATAAGAAACACTAATTAAACGCACTAAATTCGCTACACTATATACAAATACAAACGCCACTAGGCAACAAAGAGGAAACAATACAATACGAGGCACATACAATACGATGATAGTCATCTTTAATGGATTACGAATGTCAGAAAGAATACATAAGTACATGTCACGGCAGACGTATGATAGATAAATATCATGCAGGCATCTAGAACAGACATGCCAAGGCAGGTGAACTTGTAGTTGTAGACACGGGAAAAGATAACTGGGATTAACAACCTTGAGAAGATAGTACAGGGACGTGGATCATTCGACAATAGAAATTGAAAGAGGCAATTCTTATTTCCCTTGGCGATCTCGTTAACTCTTTGAATACTGCTACCCAAATAAAACAAATTACGTTTGGAACGAAAATTACTACAAGTAATTCAAATACACCCTACAAAAACTTCTGCACTTGAATATTATACTACATTGAACACTGTTTCTATGTGTCCTGGTATTTTATCAGCAACTCCGGCATTTACATGCAGTTCCCATTATGTTTGTATTTTTATTAAAAATAGATTGTATAAAATACGAACGCATTGAACCGAACTCTCTCATATGCACCTCCTGAAACTGTATATGTATACTTTATTTTAGTGCATATGCAACGAGCTAGGGCCCTGTTGGCTTGAATTGCTACAGCACCCATCTGGTTAGTGGTTAGTTAGCTAACTCCATGTATACCATACCGACTCCCATACCATAGCATCAAAAACAAGAATATATGAATTAACAGAGAACACACGGATGATAACTTCATATAAATGTGATTTAATACTTTATAACAACAGTAAATATGAACGCATGAATATAACAATAAACTTCCGCACATTATTATAATGACCGCGGCAGTGTATTGGCCAACACTAGCAGGCTTGCCTCCCGGTCCTCTGGTTGTTTGTTCAAATACCTATTGATACGAATTGTCCAGTCAGATATTGTGGGATATAATTATATGTATCCTGCTGTGCTATTTATACTTACTCTAGAATCATTGAATTCTAAACTGGAAACATAAGTTTATCAATCAACTGGTTTACAGGTTATGACGAATCAAGATGCAATGTCTAAAGCAAGCAAATCTAGTGCAGACAGCCAGACAGATAGATAGATAGATAGATAGATAGATAGATAGATAGATAGATAGATAGATAGATAGATAGATAGATAGATAGATAGATAGATAGATAGATAGATAGATAGATAGATAGAGATAAGTAAATATGTAGGTAGGTAGTTAGGTAGGTGGATGGATGGATAAACTACTTTACTGTATCAAGTTCAAACCGATTCTCATCCACGAGATGTATACTAGGAAACACGTGTTTTTTCTTAGACCACAAATTTAATGATCTCAATCCGTATTACAGGAGAGGTGTTCACCGCGTCTATTTATAGTGCCCTTCCGTGTCTACATACAATACAGGAATGAGAACTCCAAAGTAAGCCAAGAGAAACAATGACTCAGCGGGTAGATTTCAGCCAACAATAAAACTCAAACTACAAAAGGAGACAACAATCCAGCCACATAATTCCCCGAATAACACGAGAACAGACTTCTGTCGATGCATACCTTTAGCTGAATACATGTAATATAATTCTTCCATACAAAGGGGGATTTAAAAACAATGTATTACGAATTTTGTTTTCCCATTCATCGCATTTTAGTTGTCTTGCCATATGCTGTAATAAGCATTCCTGCACAATGAAAACCCGAAGCCGCTCAGATTAACTTATTTAAGTGCTGCTTCTCCAGTTTGAAATTTTGTACTTTAAACACATCAATAAAAACAGTAACAAGAAGCAATTTGTCACCACTGATGCCACAATATTCTGTGTAGTATATGTAAGAACGTACGTCGAAGATTTCAGCTTTGGTTGGCTGGTTAGTTGGTTGTGAAACCACTGGAACACTGAGCTTCAACCTTTAATTCCGATGTATTGGCTGATAGAGCGGCTTTAAACAAATAATTAGAGTGATATTGATGCAGCGACTTGTCTTCCCACCGGGCATCAAAGTACTATCGTCATGGGGACTGCCTTGCCAGGCAATAATTCCCCCCCCCCCCCCCCGATCCAAGCCCATAAACCAGCGCAGTGTGCCAGACATGTACTGAAACTACTTGGTGTGAGTTGAGGTGAATATTAGGGTATAACACGATCACAGTTCAGCATAGCACATGTGGACATGAAATGCCTAAAACCAATAGAGGAAACACGACCACCATAGGCCAACTCACAGGGTGGTCGTGTTTCCTCCATTGGTTTTAGGCATTTCATGCAAACAGCCTCATGATTATAATGGTAAAATGTGCTACCGCCTTTATACTTGTTCCTTGGAATGAACACCTGGAGCATCCTGCGCATGTTCGTGACAATTCTGTCTACAACAACGTCAGCTTGTCAACAAATTGTGTACAAGACAACTCATCACGTGCTGATCAGTGGTGTCTGATATGATGACAACAGTTTCAGATATTTACTTCTTCAACTTCCCATAGTTATTTTGTTTTACTGATTCAGTGCCAAAGGATAATACAGAGTGTATTTTCAATGAGTGTGCAGTGTGTCAAAATATTGCCGGTCCAAGTTTTGAATTTACATATTATGTTGCATGGACTTTACAGAGGGTGAATATAAAACTTGAAACGGCAATATTTTCAAACACTGCACGGTCATTAAAAATACACCCTATTTTTCGCCAAATTCACCTCCCATTCGGACAGAAGAACGATATATCGCCATACTATAGTCATCATGTTACTTGATTTGTTTCGTGATATCTCCAGCAGTTTCAATGCTCAGTGAAAGGGAATTTACATTATGATACTCGTTCATTTGATTGTACGCCATATTTGTTCAAAACCTACTTTTTTGTTTTGCACTGAATCAGTTAAAAAGTAAAGACAAACAACCCCTTTACTCGCCATAACGCTCATTGGGGACACAGTGCCCGAACAACAATTTTAGCCATCAAACGCAACTTCGTGGGTGGTGTGGTCAGTTTTACTTTCATTCATTTAGTAGTATGTCCCTTGCAGAACCTCGCTCCCATAACAACCTTCCGGAAATCTTCTCGATCTTCTCTTCGCTAGATGTCCCGCGTCCGATACACCCATCTGGAAATGCTTGCTTGCTTGTGTTCGCTGGCTGTGAACTCCAGCGTGAAGTCCTGTATGTCGGATGAATACATCCTGTTGTCCAACATCAGTCATACAGGACTTGAGGTTGGCGTGAGTATCCGTTGTCCCATGTCTGGCTTATTGGTGTGCAGACTGGTGGTTCCTCGCCTTGCAGGCAGATACTCTCTGGCTTCGGATCATCTGTCACATCCTGCACCCATCTTTTCTTTGGCCTTCCTCTTCCTCTCTTCCCAGGCATATACCCCTCCATTATAGTTCTCTCCAACCTTTCGTGAAGTTTCAAGTGACCAAAATATTTCAGTTTTATTTGTTTTATCGTTTATAATAGCCAACCTTCTTCAATATTCAGCTCTTGAAGTATGGACGCATTTGTTCTTTTCTGTATCCAAGATATTCTTAGAACTCGCCTATAACAAACATTTATATTGAAAGGCATTTATGGGCTGTTCAGCTTGTTTAGCAAATGTCCAGGTCTCACAGGCGTATGTTGCAATAGGAAAGATGAATGCTCTTAAAAGTTTTAATTTGTGTAGTTCTATCTGTCCCTATCCACAATTTATTCAGTTGTTTTAGTCTTTGAGGAGCGATATATATTCGTCATTTAACTTCTTTCATTGTGTCACCATTGTTGGTAATTAATGACCCAAGATATTCGAAATTTCGTATTACTTTAGTCGCCTTTAATTCTCAAGAGATTTCCTGGCACCCATGTTAGGCTTGGTAGACCTGAGAGTCCAGTTCAAGTTTAAAACTTCGCCCCAAATTGGGTTCGATAATTACTATAATTGTAGAAAAACTGCCCTGGCTGCTGTTTGCGTGTTTATAGCAGAGTTGTTACTTTAAATCTCCCAGTTCCAGACTGTTACTTTAACACATTCAGTTCCGTACTGTTGTTCTTTGTTTCATAACTCAGGGGACGTATTCAAGAATAAACAATTAAAACTTAGTTGCATATCCTTTACAGGACGGTGCAGTCAACACCAGCATTTTTCGCTGTTGTGATCTCTTGCAAGTTTGCGTTCAGTAGTTCGCCATTGCTTTCTAAAAGACAGGTATCTTCTTCCTCTTCTTCTTTTGTTCGCCTGAAATATGTTTATAACTGCAATTTTGTCTCTTTTATGAATCTAACAGTCTTTTTAGTTCACTCAGCGGTCCATAGTTTATCTTCCACTGTTGTGTCTCTAGGCCAGAAGGTTCGCCTGGATATAAGTCTTTGTTTGGTACGGCCAGACGTTCTATTGTCAGGCCCTCTGGCTCCGCAGGACATCTGAGAAGGACCTCCATTAGTTGTGGTTAGACCCTTACGAGGCATAAGGCTCGGCACTGCACCTGCCTACTATAACATGCAGCAGTTGTCGACATTATTCACAGCGTTATTGCGTGGCAGCCTGATTTCTGTGGTGCGCCTCCTGGCTGGCTGCCTCCGTCTTCAGCACCTACCTTTTGCAAGAGTAGACTATGGTCTTACTCGACACACGAACACATAATGATGCTCTTCCGGTCTGTTCGTAAAAAACCAACGCAACGCAGTCTGCTGCCAAACCGCATGGATGTTTTGAACGCGGGTATGCGGGATCACGAATTACGTCAGTAACTTCTTCGTAACGAAGCCAGCTAATCAAGAATATTTTCGTTATATTGTGCCCAACTTACCACGCAAACTAGCTTACACACACTCAATATTTAAAACAAGAAATTATATAGTTTCACGTGTATCATGCAAGCAATGCTGGTCATCTGCCTTCGGGTTCTTCCACCTACAGACTACTTCTTGCTGCCAGTTATAAATATTAAAATTACATGTGGTCATCTTCGCTCCGTCCTCTCGTGTTGTAACTGACCTGTTGTCTTCTCCTGAGGATAAATAATAATTAATACGAACAATATTAACACACGAATGAATACATTTTGACACGAAAAGGCAACCGCCATACTTCTGAGACACGCTTTTTAAATGTAATTACTCGTCTTTTCATAATGCAAGCGTGATTTCGCGTGTTTAATACTTTGGCGCGGCGCCAAAGTTAGCGCAGTGGCAAGTTTCCACACGGGTTTAGTGTCGATCAGAGCCTCTGCTAACTCCCTGCCGAATCAGCCTCTTCAGATGTGGGTCCTTTGTTCAGCTGTACTTTTCACCTGAGCCTTCATCTCCTCATTCTGATCACAATCCAGCTCACTGCACACAGAAGTGGCAGCAGCCAGTCTATCAACATGTTCATTTCCATGCACACCCGCATTACCTGCGCTGAAAATCCACTATATGTTCTTGACATTAATCTTTTCGCCATAAGATTGTACCCACAAAGTCACCTCATCCCCCACAATTATTTAAGGGGTAATTTAAAAGTGTATGCAACCAGAACAAACACGAAGGAACTAGTGAGTTAGAAACCAGCTTTTTCTTATTTTTGCAAAAACGCAAGGTCAACATTGTCAGCCAAACCTGGTCTGTTTGAG